>OX438770.1:16267266-16363047 GCA_949316455.1 Acleris holmiana
ATTATTTAAAATTTTGTATAGCAAAACTGAATCCACACAGTCTCGGCGGTCACTGAGCGTTTGGAGTTTATGATGAGTCAGTGAATCCCTATAGCTAGTGTGAGCATGTCCAGTTCTGAAATCGAGAGCTTTAACAAACCTTTTTTGTAAACTTTCTATTCTTTGAATATGAATAGCATGATAAGGTTTCCAAACAGCACTGGCAAATTCAAGATTGCTGCGAACAAAACTGTTAAAAAGAATTTTGTAAGTGAGACTATTTTTGAAAGGTTTTCCAACTCGCAAGATAAAACCAAGTTGCTTATATGCCTTTTTTAAAATATAATCAAAATGGGGTATAAATGATAGCTTGAAGTCCATAATAATACCAAGGTCACGAATTTGTGTTACTCTACTAAGATGACTGTTACATAGGGTGTATTTAAAGTTAAAGTTATGTTTTTTTTTTGAAAAATTAATTACAAAACATTTGTTTAAATTTAAAATTAACTTATTCTCTTTACAGAAAAGTTCAAAATTTACTAAATCTTCTTGCAATAAATAACAATCTTCGACAGAATTGATAGTTTTAAAAATTTTCGTGTCATCTGCATAGAGCAACACGTTACAATTTTTAATATATTTATCTATATCATTTATAAAAAGCGTAAACAATAGGGGACCTAGATGAGAGCCTTGGGGTACTCCGGAACTAATGGACTTGAATTGTGAGGTGTGACCAGATAGAACTACACATTGGCTTCGATTTTCAATATATGACTTGATCCAGCGGAACAGATCGCCATGTATACCTAGGCGCCAAAGCTTAAGAAGGAGAGTGTTGTGGCAGATTTTGTCGAATGCCTTGGCGAAATCTGTGTACACGGCTTCTACAGAAGCACCTTCGTCCATCGCGAATAGGATCTCATTACAAAAAGTCAATAAATTACTGTCCACCGAACGACCTCTGTAGAAGCCATGTTGGTTAGGGCTAATGTGATTTTTAAAAACTTCAGAAATTTGGTCCGTAACAATCGTTTCGAAAATTTTATTAAATTGGCATAGTTTAGAAATAGGCCTATATTGCTCAATGTCCCGACTAACTGAGCCCTTGGGGATAGGAGTGACAAAAGCCCTTTTCCAAATGTCTGGAACGCAGCCATTTTTGATGGATTTTTTAAATAGGATAGTGAGTGGAGACGCTAAATTTGAAGAGCATTTTTTAATAAAATAAGGATGAATACCATCAGGACCTGCACCTTTGTTAACATTAATTTTATTTAATAACTTAAGCACTGTGGCACGGCTGATTTCTATATTACTAATATCGATTAAAGGTTCACAAGGTGGTGTTAAACTGCTAAAGTCAAAAGGTATGTTATCAGATTTCTCAAATACAGAGTGAAAGTGAAGGTTAAAAAGGTTACATATTTCTGCTCCATCAGAAGTAGTGCGATCTTTATAATTCATTGTTTGCATTAATTTATTTTTTGAGGATTTAGATTTTATATATGACCAGAAATAATTTGGATTTGATTTGATTTTTTGTTCCGTATAAGATATATAACTATTGTAACATTGTAATTGCATCTTATCCGCCCGTTTTCGTAATATTTTATATGTTTCGTAGTCTAAAGGATTATTGTATTTCTTCCATAACCTATGAAATTTACGTTTTTCATTTAGCACCTTTTTTAATGGTCTAGTGTACCATACCGGCACAGACGCTGATACATTCACCTTACGGCGCGGGATGTGTTTATAAATTAAATCATTAAGGAGATCGTAGAATTTAGTAACACTGCTTATGAAATCGCAATCATCGAAAAACGTATACCAATTAATTTTAGATAATTCCAAGTTAATTTTACTATAATCACCAGAGTAAAAATTTGAAATAATATTGGGTGCCGGCTTAAGAGTAGGCTCGAAATTCAAGTTAATGTCTATAACAATCGCTTTATGGTGAATGTCTTCAGGCGTGAGTGGCTGGTCGCAAGCAGCGACTGTACACTCGGTGCCGCATATTATCAAATCGAGAATTCGCCTATTGACGTTATAAACCCAATTAAATTGTTTTAATTCTGTATATGATAAGAAATCATGGATTATTTGTGTTGAGTAACTGCTACTCGGCAATAAAAGCATCCCTGGGGAAGAGCGTGTCACCCACTCGGCCTCGGGTACATTAAAATCACCAGTGAGCAAAAATAAATCGTTTGGCCTATCTATAATTATTTGACTAGCGATTTCAAAAAAGGAGGTCAACGTTTCCTTATATCCGGTACCCTGAGGAATATAAATACAGGCTATATTGAAGAAAGATTGTTGTTGTGCATTATGAGCTTGGTCGAGCGATCTGTCCCGTGAACATGAATCCAGCGGAACAGAGGCCCAGACACAGTCGCAATAAGCGCGCGGAGGCACTGGCCAGTCGCGGCGGAACGCCCGGCGGCGCGCGCGCACCGCCACTGCCGCGCCGCCGCCGCGCGCCGCGCCGCTCTCCGACGCCGACCGGTCGCATCGAAACACATTATAACTACGATCGAAAAATTCTCCGTCATAGAAATCTGGAGTTAACCAAGTTTCGGTCAGGCAGATAAAATCGTAATCACACTGAGCAACTTTAGAAAAAAACTCATTAGATTTTGTTCTCAATCCCCTCACATTTTGGTAATATCCATTGAAAATGTTATTAGTCATTTTTAGGTATTAAAATAAAATATTGCATTGGATAATTAAAAACGAGAGCGCCGCTTGAAATTGAGGAACATGCATTTGATTTAGAAAAAAGAATATAGAGGAATAATAATAAATGGGAATTTATACTATTTATCAAAGGCGTGCGTGCACAGTATTCAAACAAACAAGGTAAAAGTATACGTTGATAAAAGGAATTCTTATTAGAAACATCATAGGAATCTACATCGAATAGTAAAAGATTCGAGGCTACGTACTTACGGATACAGTTATAAAAATAACAACATTGCTCGGGTCTAAGAACAATAGAGAAAGATTTACAAGTTAATAAGGCAGACATTAAACTCAGTATTAGGAAAACATTATAATTAGTAATACTTATCGTTATCAAGTACCGTCACTTGATCTTTTTGAGATCAGATTGGGTATTTATAGTTATAACAGATAAAGTAATATTAAAAAAAAAAATTGTTACAACAACATACTCGTACTGTATTACTTTAGTGAATTTGTTTTATTTAACGTAAACTACACGTGCGTTACTAATACATAGTTTGCATTAATATTTGAATTTATTAGTAAAATATGTTATAGCTAACTAGAAATTCAAACAGACAGTTATTAAATAAAATGGTAATGTCAACTTAGATTGTCCTCGCTTCGTTCGAAACATTAACCAACCTCTTTTCAATTAAAGTACTTCTTTTAGTAACGTTTGTTATATGTTAATATGGAAAAAAATATAATATAAAAGACGAAGAGTGAGAATATTTGATCATAAGCAAACTTAAAACGTTGTTGACTTAATGAACGTAAATTTGTTAAGTAACGTAAATAGTTAAAGTATTTCCATTTATTAAGTATACGTAATACATGCACTATTAAAATAAACAAGTAAACAAATAGCAAAGTCACTAAGCAAATAAAAAATAGTTAAGTTTAATGCATATATTGTAGAATAAGGAGTAGTTAGAAATTCATTACTAACGTATTTACAGCAGTCTGTACTCAAAATGCCACGAAATATTCCAACATGAGATATGATATGTATTTACTCAGATAGTACCTATATTTAAACTTAGATAAATAGATTTAAAACCTAACTGTAAGTAGCCATGTAATGTACAAAATGTTGTATTATCAACGTAACAACTGACTGTCACAAAATTCTCAATATCTTAAGAAAAAGGACATTCACACGTGTATAATATAGTGTGTGAATAAGGAATTACAAAATAAGAGACATAAGTAGAGTTAGGATCTATTATGTTCTGTTTTTTCAATATATTTTTGGCATTAGGTCACGCATTTAATCAATCTTAATAAATGATAATAGTCATTTAAATCCAAAATTACTTCGTATATTGTAACCGCGGGATATTAAAAAAAAACATTTAGTTTAAATAAAAAATAGACTACTTAGTAATTTTTTTGTGACAACCCCCCTAGGCCGTGTTTTATTATACGTATTACTACGAGTAGCGACCCGCCAGCGGCTCCGAACGCTGCAATTATTTTTTCTCGACAATACTTTTTTTTATTTTTGTAAAAAAAAAATTTTTTTGATAAAAAGTATCCTATGTTACTTCTAGTACCTCCCAGAATATGTGTACAAAGTTTCATGATGATTCGTCAAGTAGTTTTTGCGTGAAAGCGTAACAAACATCCACGCTTTCACATTTATAATTTATAATATTAGTAAGGATTTAAAAAACCCTGGATTAAGAGTCAGGGGTCCACTGAGATTGTTTTTTAAATAATAATTATAATAAGTGCCGGTCTTCAAATCTTTTACATAACTTTCTTTATGCATACAGATACTTATTGTACCTATGTGTATGCATAAATAAAGTTTTGTACGCCTTCCTTCCCAGAGATTAATCGGAAAAGACGTCGTCAGAGTCGAAAATACGGAAATATAAAAAGATGCAATAGTCGTCATATGTGTTACTATTATTATCTAAAGAGGATAGTTTCGCAATTAGCATTTTGACTTTTTATTAGCACGTGACGCTCCTACAGCAATTTGTGACAGCCAAAATTTGTAAAATTATTCGTGTTTTTTTCTGAATATTTTAAGTATGGTTAACATTAAAATGTCTATGGGTCTCAGATTCCACTTACCATCAGGTGGCATGAGTGCTCGTGTGCCTTATCCATAACATAAAAAAAAAACAAAAAAAAAAAAAACATTAAAAACGGTCAAGAAGTGGATGAAGAATTATTTTGAGCTTAACATAATAACTTGACAATTTGAAAAAAACATTCTGCTTCAGTTAATGGAGTATCAGATGTTGATGGTTGCCTAAGTCCAACTCAACCGTCAGAATTAAGTTTTTTTTTGATGGAAATGCCCAAAAACACATAGTTTAAACGATTGTATATAATTAAAAATATAATTATGAATATTCTTCATAATACGATTCTATTGTACTTTTCCATTTCCGAGTTTTAATTGTTTTGCGATGATTAGGCCGAGCTGTTAGTTACTACTAGGCATTGTATAGTTTGTTTACTAATTATTTGTACATAATATAATTAAAATTATAGTTGATTAATTTTAGTGATATTTTTTGACTACAATTGCGAGTGATATTTAATCTAAATTTAAGTTTAGATCACAACCATCGGCGTGTGAAATTCACAGTTGTGTTTACGTAGTAACTCTTATCTTCTCTTCTCTCTTTCGGAAGATCGGGGGTGATTCTCTCAACACAGCGCTGCGTCGATCTTAAAGGTGAAGTTTTATCCGGCAAGTTTAAGAAGTCCCGTCGGACCGTACAAAACCCATTTTAGCGCGTGCCTTCTCAATTAGGCAGCAGGCAGCTGAGTCGAGTTGATTGTCGTATAAAGCTGCCTAATTAAGAAGGCATACGCTAAAATGTATTTTGTATGCTACGGCGGGACTTCATAAACTTGCCGAATAAAATTTCGCCTTTGAGATCGACGCAGCGCTGTGTTGAGAGAATCACCCCCAGCGCTGACAAATGCCAGCATTAAGCTGAGTTGGAACCATTTCGTGACTACAATTTTCTGGAGCGTATTTCTTTGTTATTTGTTGATATTTGTCACGAATAAATGTATTTCTTTCTTTCTTTTTCTTTCTTGTTGTATCTGTCGTTGAGTGCAAATCCGTCTTTTACATTCATCTGAAATAGTGAATAGCCCAACATGTGCCCTGGGGGCCTTTTAGGGGGTAAAGTCGGTAGTTGTGGAGTAATAAACACACTCTCACATTTTAAATATTAATTAGGCTTAGGATAATACGAGTAGTTAAAACAAACATACGTAATACGTTTCTACACATTATACAATATTGAATAAACAATTTTGGAACCTTTCGGTATACAATATACCTTTTTTACCCTTGTCTGTATAAAATTGTAAAAAAATAATATGACGCTTCCTGTTTATTTTTAGTATCTTTCAAAGCTTATTTCAATTAATAAAATTATAGTTTAGTTTTACTTCATGTTTCTGATATTTTAAATGTGTATTAGTTATTTATATATTTGCTTCATCAACTTATTCTATCATTACAGATAATGTTAATATTTATGTGTAGGTAAATGCACATTTAGCGGTCATTGACCTAGTATTAGATGTAATAAATGTTATAATTTTAATTAATTAGTCGTACTTATTAATATACTCATACTAGTTAACATTTGTCGTGTTATTATTGGATGTTCAGGGAATAATGTGTATTAATTCGGAAAAAATAAATGAATGAATTATTCTCATCACCGATATTGTATTATTGTGACAATCCTTGCTCAATTTATATACCTTTTATCGATTTCGATTTTATAGGTGTTATATTTTGTCTAACCAATGAAGTAAATTTGAACAACAGTCTTATAACATTGTGTGTAAATGGAATACGAGCAAACATAACCAAATATAGGTTATAGCTCTACAAGTCATGTAGATGTGTAATTTCGTTAATAACTAATACATAGAGCGCAATTATTTTTAAAGGTCCCATCGAGCAGCAATGTACTTGAAACCCTGTCAGTTGAAACGAAGATGTAAGTGCCAGTTAATTGGGCTATTTCTAATACATTGCGTGGCGAATCAATTAGCATGAAGAAAAAAATACAACTAATATACATATATATTCGTAGCGAAGTAATGGTGCAGCAAAACAAAGCAGTAGAGATTTTATAGTACTTTTTAATCCAGGAAATTGGACCTTCCCGGGAAAACCCTATTAAAATATTATACTTTTGTCCGCGACTATACCGCTGGGTGACAGACAGATGTCAAATGACAACTTAAATTAGTTTATAGACAAAAGGAAGAAGATACAATTAAACAAAATTATAAAAAGTTTTTTTTTAATAATAATAACTAGCTGCAATAGTAGAAGACTGTGTGACTTTGTCGTAGTGATAATGACTATCTCAGGTGTAAAAATAGTGTTAGGAAATGCTGTTAAAATATCTTATTTTACTGGCTGGAGGTAGTCTGCCTTGTCAATTAACAAATAATAATATACCTACAATCATACCTATTCTAAAATATACCTATACAACGTGTTACAAAATAATCCGCAAAAAGAAATTACAAAAGTAGTGTCAACCCTTATTAAATAACGTCAGTTCAGAATCTTAGGTATACAGTATACTAGGGTTGACACTACTTTCGTAATTTCTTTTTTACGGATTATTTTGTAACACGTTGTATAAGCAAATAATGGCATTTTGTTTTGCCCAAAGACCAAACTGGCCAGAAATACGAGCCCCGCGCATACGGGTCGCATAGATATGTAATTAAAGTATATCATTTATTGCTCTATACCGTATCGAGTTGCACACACGAAGAGCATCACGTTACAACTACAATACAAGGCGTTTATTGATTGGTCTAGACGATCAATCAACGCGTGCGCAGACGCAGCTTTCTTTGAACTTTTACTTATACACTTAGTCGCAGTTTAAAGACAGCTTGTAAAGAAGACGAACACATAAATATAGAATCCACCTACACGTTTTTTAATGAGGTATATTTTGTCTCAGAGGCGTACAATATTATCAGTCTTAGGTCTAATAAAGGTCTAGTCTACATGTTAATAATAATTTCACGCACATTTATTTGAAATTAGACAATATTATTAGTTGATTAGATAGTCTTATGATGCAATTTCAGATACGAGATTTTGTCAATAGGAGAATTAACTTTGCAAAAAGTCATTTATGCTGTCAAAAATTTTTTTTACAAGCCAATCGAACAACTTTCTCATAAAAGGTAAAGGTGGTAACTGTTTGAGTTCTATAGGTAGCTTATTATAAAGTTTAATGCTCATACTCGTACATATTACGTATTTTGTAAGGAGCACAGAATAAGAGGGGACACACACTATGTCATGCCCGTAATTCGAGAGTAGTCTTTTTTTTATAAATGTACAAACTTTATATGTATATAAAGCAGGAAAAGTGAGGATATTATTTTTTGGCAAATATAGGCCTACACGAGTCCGTTTGGCTTAAGCCGAAAACAGAACGAAGGCATCTCTTTTGCAATCGGAAGAGTCTGTCTTTGCTGCTGGTATTACCCCACAAAATTAGTCGGTATCGCAGATTGGAACTGACGTACGAGAGAAAGGCAAGTAGGGCTGTTTTTCCTGAAGGAACATCCTTTACCCGTCTCAAAGGGTAGGCAAATCTTTACTTTTGAGACGTCTTGATCGGAATGGCAGTGCCAGTTGGTATGTGAAGAAGTTTTTAAATTTAAACAAGTTTTGATTCTGTATAAAATCTTAATAAACGGGTCAAAACTTAGTGCATTGCGTTTAATATGCTTTTTTTAAATTTCCTACTAAATCGTATCAATGAACTCAATTCTGATTTTCACGTATGTTCTCTATTATACCAGTTAAGTCTTGCCTTTGTTACCCCGAGGCCGGGCACTCTTCGAATGTATGACGCGTCGTATCCACCAGTCTAACCCTACCTTCGTTATTAATAGTTAACAAAACCTGAATACAACAGGGCTCCAGCAGAAAATAGTTTTCGAAGTTCGTGAAAAGATAAAAAAAAATCGTTAAAACAAGGGCACTAATAATATTAAACGGGACTTACTACGTTGGCGTTGGCATTATCACATTTGCAACAACAACTTTGTTCTGAAATGGAGCAAAAATACTTGATAATGAACCTTACGAGTCCGGTGATTTTTTACACTATTTAATACTCTAAATGCTAAAGTGACTGTCTGCCTATTGCGTTTTCATGGTTAAACAGCTTGAAATTAAGGAGAATATTTATCGCTGAAAATTTGTATGGTTCCAAAGGAACATAAGAATGAAATCGCAAGAAAAATAAAGCGTTATCCTAAAAACCTATCATTTGGACTAGCGTCTGGCCGGTATTTTTCCAAGAAGGGTATAGAATATGTCTTATCGGATCTGTTGCACAACGTGATTGCTCTTAAATGGCATAACCCTACCTACTGCATGGATGATGCAACTAAGTACCTATCTGTCCGTTGACTCAGCCATGTTTTAAACTTGTGCAGCGTGTTTAATCGGCAGCTCTAATTTGTTTAATTAGTTTGCGTTCTAAGAAATAATGCAAGTGACTTCAAATGGCATACTTAAGTGTTTTCGCTTGATGACATCATTTTGTGTAGAATCACGATATTATGTAGGTAGGTACTCGTATGTAGTATTTTACCTTATTTTAATCATAATTTTGTTCCTGACTGAACCTTGCTGCATTATTATTTTAATGCATTACTGTGTATTGTTTTAGTATACTTATTCTATATTTTTTAATGTATTGCATAATTTCGAATGTTTTTAAATTTTATGACTTTTTTGTTGGCATGTATTGTTACATTTTGTATGTACTTACCTAATAATTTATCGTGTAAGTGTTTTGGTGTTGTTTTATGCTGTAAACTTGCATTGTATTTAAATAAATAAATGAATAAAGCATTATCAGAATACATAAGTAACTTTCAATTGAAAGTATCTAAAGTTGAAAATAAAAATATAGTAATGTACCTATTTTGACACACATTTGGATATATTTATAAACAGGTTAACAAATAACTTAAAAATCAATCAAATGAAAAAATGACAAAAAGAGGTGTCAATTACTTGAGTTCTCTTAACAGTTAAATATGCTGGAACTCATTTTTATACGGGAAGCTCTATCTTAGGGGCTATAAATAAAATATCAGTACAGTCAATAGCAAAAGTAGATGATAATTTTAGTACTTTATCGCACTACCGTAACAATACTGCGACAATTGGGATGCAGCAGAGTAGTGAAAGTGACAAGGTACTAAAATGATCTTTAAATTTTGCTGTTGACTGTACCTGCCAAGTCCAAGGCAGTATAAGGGACACCGCTATAACAGTAACATGTCTCCGTCCCGCACATTGCCTGGAAATTTTAAAGTTTTCATAAATAACACGGTCAGTTGAATCAGCACTCGCTAAGGCGGGAATACCCTTGGCCACAGAACATAATAATAGATCCTACAAGTACAGAAGGCACTCTTACAAACAAAGCAGGTATAGGTTCTCATAGAACTCGTTCTTGAACTTGACTCGCCAAATACTCAAAATACAAAATTCAAAACGTTTATGCAGTAAACAGGGCACAATACGGCTCTTTTACACGTCGGTAATATAAAGTGAATCTACTAGCGCTTCGGACAAGACCATCATTGCGGAGAAGAATCGCCGCAAGAAGCTCCAGAAGAACTAACCGGCGAGTTTTCCACTCAGAGCGTAAAAACACATTTTCATCTCTTCTGTTCGGGAAGTAAGGATTTCCAATCTCATTAGCGGGCTGAAAACTACATTTCCTTCCTTAGAGCGGAATGTGGTTTTGGAAAAAGAATTGGTCGAACACTCAATTTTGTCTGTTTTCTAGACCATGGAAGAATCGATTCCGGTTCGTTACAGCCAAATATCATAATAACGTGTTCCTAGAATATCAAAATGTCGAAACAGATTATTCTCATAATGTCTAAAGATCGAAATGACTTACGCCTACTTCTTAAATTACCGTATTCTTAATATCCTTATAATTCATTTAGACTTTATCTCGTTTTGATAAATTTTCAATTGTACCATTTCCCAAAATGTCTAAAACTCAAATTAACTAGACACAAAAACGTCACAATGTCAAAATATCTAAAACTCGGTATCTATGGAAAATATTTAAAATTATTTTGAAGTTTACAGTTTTTAACCAATGAGTAATTAAATAAATTATCAACAACATCCTAATTTTCGTTTTTTTACTATTTTTATTCTGTACAATCGAGAATTCACTAAGTAAGACTGCTTAGGAGTTCGAGTACGGAACTCTAGAATACTCGACCCCTATACCACGAAACTTTACAAGTGTACAATTATACAAAATTACAGTTTCTCCATAGTAAAAATGTGAAAAATTTGTTGAAATTTTACGCTTGTAAAGTTTTGTGGTATAGGCTCCTGTTCAGGCGAACAATAAGACAATACTTGTTTATAGTATTTTATTTGGGTTTCAACGTAGCTTACAGTACATGGTTGTTTTGCTTGCTTCTTACTGGTAGGTATTAGTGGTATTGTAAATTATATCTATTTTATGCGTAGTGGCAGCGCTGTACGCCGCGTGCGCTCCGGCTCGCGCGTCGTTGTTCTGGTGGTGTTGCCAGGCGGTGAGACGGCACGATCACCGCGTCGTGCGTCTTCTTCTCCATAAAGCGCCCGCTTCATAGTGTGATTAGATTGTGGCGTGAACATCCTCCCCCCCCTCGAACATCCTGGGTGTCGAGGAAGCTTCATCAGGGAACAAGGGGCACAGGTTGCTAAGTGCCCGACGAATGATGCCATCAGTCGTTGCCACGTCGACTACTCGCGTGACTCCATCAGATCCGGGATACATCTTGTTAATGCGCCCCATGCGCCATTTCAATGGTGGCTGATGTTTGTCCTTTAAAATGACCATGTCACCGTCGCGAAGACCAGTCTGCTGAACTCGCCACTTGGTTCTTTGCTGAAGTTCAGCCAAATATTCTTTACTCCAACGGTCCCAGAATTGTTGACGGAACCTCTCTATGGTTTGATATCTCGACAGTCGGTTCAGTTGGATTTCGAGCATTGCAGGTGAAGGCAGCGACGTCAAAGGCCTGCCGATCAAGAAGTGCCCTGGGGTAAGGGGGTTAAAGTCGGTGGGATCTGACGAAAGAGGAGTTAAAGGTCGGGAGTTTAGGATTGCTTCCACTTGAGTAAATAACGTAGATAGCTCCTCAAACGTCAGATGAGTATTTCCTAAGGTTCTGGAGATATGAAACTTCGCAGATTTTACCCCAGCCTCCCACAGACCCCCAAAGTGGGGTGTATACGCTGGAGAGAACATAAATTTGATACCCTCGCCGGTTGCAAATGTTTGGACATCTCTGTTGCTAATCTTGAGGAAAGAACTAATTTCGTTGTTTGCACCCACAAAGTTCGAGCCGTTATCACAATATATCTCACGTGGTTTACCTCGGCGAGAGATAAAGCGCCGCAAGCATAAAATAAAAATGTTCGCACTTAGATCACTAGCGACCTCTAGATGTAAAGCCTTTGTGGACAGGCAAACGAAAAGGCATAAGTAACACTTGGTTATTTTGCAACCACGACCTTTCCTGTCAGTAATAAGGAACGGCCCTGCGAAGTCAGTTCCAGTCACGTCAAACGGAAGATTTGGAGTAACTCTAGGTGCTGGTAAGTTACCCATTACTGGACAGAATGCTTTAGCTTTCATGAGTCTACATTTCTTACACATATTTACTGTACTTCTTGCTAATATTCTGCCTCTAATAGGCCAGTATCTATCTCTTACAATATGGAGTAACTCCTGAGCTCCAACATGCAAGTTTTTATCATGCTCGTGTGCAAAAATTAATTTTGTTAGCGAATGATTAGCAGGTAATAATAATTGGTGTTTCTTTGTATACTTTTCTGAGGAATTTTGTAGACGACCACCTACACGAAGAAAACCTGATTCATCTAAGAAAGGACTGAGGCTGAGAATATTCGACGATAAAGGTAAGTTCTTTTTATTAGTGAGTAAGTTTATTTCCTTTTTAAAACAATCTTGTTGCGCTTCCTTTACCAGTAAACACAGAGATGATTCGAGTTCATCTAAAGTTAAATTTTCAATTCTTTTAGCTTTAGGATTTTTTACATTATAGATAAATCTAAGCAGGTAGGCGTAGACGCCAAGTAACATTCTATACTTAGAGAATCTATTGAAATCAACGAGAGTTGTAGTGCTAGAAGCTTTGTCTGTAGTTTTAGTTGTAGGATCCTTTAGTATGTAAGCTTTTATTTCAGGTAATTCGACGTTACATTGGTTCTGCTGTGGCCAATATAGCTCCTCCTCAGCCAAAAAAGAAGGACCTTGCCACCATATATCGGTATCAAGGAGCTGATGCGGACTTATTCCTCTAGAGCCTAGATCGGCCGGGTTAAGGATACCTGGAACATGCTTCCAAACTCCATTAGGAGATGTTTCATGAATTTCGCCAATTCTATTCGACACGAAAGTTTTTAAATTTCGTGGTTCAGACTCCAACCAGCCCAACACTACTGTTGAATCCGTCCAGTGAAAGACTTTGTGAATTTTACAACGTAGAGACGACAGTACCTTTTCTGTGAGACGAACAGACAATAATGCGCCTAAAAGCTCGAGCCTTGGGATCGTGGTGGGTTTGATCGGTGCTACCTTTGTTTTTGCACACAAGAGACGAGACACAACTTCACCATGACTCCCCACAGACCGCAGGTAGATGCAGGCGGCATACGCGTTCTGCGAAGCATCTGAAAATGAATGCAACTCTATCGACTGGACATTATGGGACAAAATGCATCTTGGAATGTCTAAGCCCCTTAGATACTTTAAGTTATTAACAAAGTCCAACCACATTTGTTTTAAATCATCAGGAACTTCATCGTCCCAGTCAAGTTTTGTAGACCAAAGACGCTGCAGAATTATTTTCGGTACTATTGTACAAGCGCTCAATAGGCCGAGTGGATCAAACAATTTTGACGAATTAGACAAGATAGTACGCTTTGTTACTGGGATAGTAGCTTCTATATTGACAGAGAAATTTAGAATATCGTGTGAAGGCTGCCATTTTAATCCCAGTACGCTGGATTGAGATGTGACGTCAAATTCTTTTGCAGAAGAATCGCTTTCAAATATAGAAGGAGCGTTCGTACGATATTTGCGCAGCGGAAAGCAAGCAGAATTTAAATATTCGGTTACACTACTACACACATAGCTTAACTCTTCCTGTGTATCCGCGCCTGTTAATAGATCGTCCATGTAAAAGTCGTGTTTAATTATTTTAGCTATGTTATGATCTGCACATTCCTTCGATATTTGTAATAAACAACGCGTACTTACGAACGGTGACGATGCCATTCCGTAAGTTACCGTTTTGAGCTGATAAATCTTAATAGGCTGAGTTACTTCCTCCCTCCAAAGAATCAGTTGTAGATTCCTTTGGTGAGGATTTATTAAAATCTGTCTATACATCTTTTCTACGTCTGCTGATAAAGCGTACCTGTGTTGCCGAAACCTAAGAAGTATGGACATCAAATTATCTTGAACTGTAGGCCCTATGAATTGTATGTCATTCAACGATTTCCCGGAGCTAGTCTTAACAGAAGCGTCAAACACCACGCGGAGCTTTGTTGTTTCACTATGTTCCCGTAGAACTGCGTGATGCGGCATATAGCATCCAAAATCCGGTTTCGGTATTTCCTTCAGATGTCCTAAATCTTTATATTCATTGATGAAGTCCGAATAAGATTGTTTTAGTTCTTGTTTTTTATTAAAACGTTTTTCATTATTTAGCAGACGCGTTTTTGCAATATGATAAGATTCACCTAAAGAATCGATAGACTCTCGAAGAGGTATCTGAACACAAAACCTGCCCTCTTTATCGCGAAATGTTGTTTTAGTAAAAATGTCTTCGCATAATTTGTCCTCGGTGGACACGGCCTTGCTCGTTGGAAGCTCTTCCAGCTCCCAAAACTTAGCTAGTTGAGTTTGAATTTTCTGATTGAAGTTGCAATGTAAAACATAAGACGAATTTGCACTCCCCCCGGTGGGGCCCGCTACTAGCCAGCCTAAATGACTTTCCCGTAGGATTGGTTTATTTAAGCCTAATTTAACTTGACTCGAGCAGATTATATCCCAAAAGATGTCAGCCCCTAGCAATAGGTCAATCTCTGCTGGATTATAGAAGTAGGGATCAGCTAAAATGATGTCGCGTGGGATCTCGAACTGTTGCTCGACCTTTACATTAGGTAACTTGTCCGTAATAACCGGCACAATGAAACATTTCACCAAAGACGAGAATGATGTACATAGAGAAGATAGTTGAAGGTCACAGTGATTGTTTATTCGAAATGATGCATTGTTTATTCCAGACACACATTTTATTTCATTTGAAAACACATCACAACCTATTTTCTGATGCGCGGCACTCGTGATGAAAGATGATTGACTGCCACTATCAAGCAAGGCCCTCAAGATAAAAGATTTGCCCTTGCTTGTCACATTAACCAAGGCTGTAGACAGAAGAACCTGGCCAGTGGACACTGCAGACATGCTCACAGATGCGTGCCCTTGAAACGAAGAAGACGACGGTAGCTTTGCTTGACCGGGTACATTGATGTCAGACTTTAAATGTCCGCCAACAGATGTCGCATATGTAGTCGACATAGATGCAGGCACATATACAGAAGATGCCAATGAATGTAGAGATGTTTCATTTACAGGTACCATAGATCCAGGTACATTTAGAGATGAACCAGGCACATACATAGACGATGCCGGTAAGTGTGGAGATGATTCTAGTAGTTGTTGCGTTGTAGCTGACAAGCTGACAGTTGATGTAGGTAAGTTAGACCGCTGAGATTGAGATGTATTTATACTACCATTAGATGCATGCCTTTCATAGATTTGCCCTTGTTTATGTAATAATGTATTATGTTTACCATTACAGGATCTACAGCCACCGATACGGCATTTGAACGCTTGGTGTCCAGATCGCAAACAATTGCTGCATAATTTGTGCTGAGAAACGACAGCAAAACGTTCCTGCAATGACATTGGCTTAAATCTAGGACACTCATAAAGTTTATGATCTTCGTTACAAATTACACATGGAAAACGCACTGACAATGCGGTCGCTGTAACAAATGATTTAGTTTTATAAGAATTATGTTTTTCACTTTTTTCAGGTTTGTTTTCGTTTACAGTTTCTAACACATTTGCACGGCTACGCAGAAAACTATAGAATTCTTCCAGTGTGACCTTCTCACTTCTTAATCCGTTCTTATATTCTTCCCATTTTGTGACACTATGAGAATCCAACTTCGCAGTCACCATATAAATTATAATTGTATCCCAGTGATCCGTAGGTTCACCCAGGATATTTAGTGAACGCAAATTCCTTGATATATTATCTATTAAATTACGTATTCCCTTTTCACTTTCCTTTAACAAAGGCTCAATGGCAAATAAACCTTTAAGATGATGATTAACTAGAAGCCGCTTGTTATTGTATCTTTCGCACAACAAGTTCCATGCCATGGCATAGTTTTCTGATGACATATTTATTGAGTTTATCACTGTACTAGCTGATCCTATTACACATGACTTTAGGTAATGGAATTTACTCACCTGATCAATAGATTTGTTATCATGAATGAGAGATTGAAAGGTCTCCCTAAATTCTAACCATTTATTAGGATTTCCATCAAAAGGAGGAAGTTTTATTGTCGGCAGCTTGATATTCGTGATTTGTTGTTGATCTGACACACGATGCTCGCTTGAAACTTCGTCCTTTCTCTGGCTTTCATTGTATCCCTCAATTAAGTCTTGAGCCTGCGAAATAACAGTGAAAAACTTTGTTTCGGATATTTCTCTTTCATTGAATTGCGACTCAGAGTCGTCAATTTGTTCAATCTGTGCCTGTATTTCATCAAACGAAGTAAATAATGATTGCAATCTCTCTAATCTCAAGGTTAACTGACTAATTTGTTGTTTATTTATATTACTTAAACTTTCAGTTATTAATGGGTCTAAAAAGTTACCAAATTTTGTCAATCGACTTCTTAAATTAGCCCTTTGTTTAATAAGCTCTTTTATATCCGCCATTTTGAGAGCGCAAACAACGAAATCAGCTCTCACGAAATAATTCACCAATCACTATTATTCTTACGAAATAGGTAAATAAATTAAGTCACCAAACCTGTATTTAATGATGAAATGCAACCAGCGTGGATAACAAACCTTATTTGTTAGTTTCCAATATTGATAAAATAGCTTCGAGATGGGTCCATGCGCTTTGTTGCAAGTAGATAGGTAGGTTAGATTTATATTGTTCCTTGTTACGTAATTTGCCTCTTACGTTATCTGAAATCACCTGGAATAGTCGGCAAAGAAGTTAAAGCAAACCGCAAACACAATGCACAAGAACTCTGTGAAATTTGAAAGTAAAATGTCTTCGAGCAACAAAATTGCACAAGTCTGAAGTAGGTAACCTAAATTAGTTACAAAATGCCTTTTAGTCAAATACCTATTAGTTCGGAGGATTTAGCTTAAAGTTAGTTTTAAGTTTAATTTACATGCTTAACACGTTGCCTTTATACACACACAAATTATTATTATTAGGGATTAGTACTAGCAGGGATTAAAGTTATTTTTTACTCTAGACCGTGAGATGAGCTATCCACGATATCGACGCAAGTGAAGAGAAGATGGAAAAAGACAGGAACGGGAAAGGTACTTCCTTGATAATGTAGAGACGTCCGAGGCTGCCTGTTTCTTGATCACGTCGGGGTCACCATTTTATTGTTCAGGCGAACAATAAGACAATACTTGTTTATAGTATTTTATTTGGGTTTCAACGTAGCTTACAGTACATGGTTGTTTTGCTTGCTTCTTACTGGTAGGTATTAGTGGTATTGTAAATTATATCTATTTTATGCGTAGTGGCAGCGCTGTACGCCGCGTGCGCTCCGGCTCGCGCGTCGTTGTTCTGGTGGTGTTGCCAGGCGGTGAGACGGCACGATCACCGCGTCGTGCGTCTTCTTCTCCATAAAGCGCCCGCTTCATAGTGTGATTAGATTGTGGCGTGAACAGCTCCTGCTCATAATGACAGATTTTGTTTGATCGTTTATAAAAGCATAGTAGTTATAAATTGCTAAACCAATTGTGATAAACTAAACTAATTATTTACATTTATAAATAAGTACCACTCAAAATACGGCGTGGCTGAAATTTTTGGTATTATTCTCATAATAGTGTCATTTTAATTTTGGGCCTGTCAACAAAAGGCATTTTTGAAATTTGGTTATTTTGAAACTAATGCATTTTAACTTTCAGTCTTAATAATAATTCGGTATTTGAAGTTATTGTTCATTTTACCAACTATGCAATTTGGATATCGGATGTAATGTGTAAATGTTATTATGACATTTTATTGTATTGAAAATTAGTCAATTTTGGAATTAAGGCAATTTGAGATTTAGTAAAATATGTAAAAGGGCATTATGGTATTTGGGTGTAATGAACCGGAATCAATACTCATCTTTTTTATAACACAACTAGCGACCCGCCCTCGCTTCGCTCCGGATTAAAGTATTATACATATAAACCTTCCTCTTCTATCACTCTATCTATTAAAAAAACCGCATCAAAATCCGTTGCGTAGTTTTAAAGATTTAAGCATACATAGGGATATAGGGACAGAAAAAGCGACTTTGTTTTATACTATGTAGTGATAACGTAACAACGTATCGTGACAATAACATACAATATTTTTGTTTATTTTCTCTGTTGAAGTTCTCGTGCATCCTTACGATGCAATTGATTACTTTCGTCCCTTGGTTAACAAATGACTATTACCACCAAATATTACGCTGAGTAGGGACCATTTCGGGACTACATTCTTCTTGTGCATATTCCTCTGTTCTTTGTTGTTGTTTGTCACGAATAAAATGTATTTCTATCTAACTTTCTTTAAAAAAAAAACAGGATTTTTTTCTTCTTTCTTTTATTAAGGGCAAGCATTCTTTGCTTACCCGCTCTACCCGTCGTCGTCGAGTGAGTGACCTCGTATAATAACTTCGCTCACTCGATTAAACGTTTAACGAAGAGCCGTTTTAAGCCCCGATTTGCCCTTCCTTTCGCATAATTCGTATTCATTCCTTTGCAAGCCAGTCCATACAAAATTCACACCCAATGACGCAAGCCAAGACACTTGTAGCTGCGCGCCTAAATTGCGAACGGCGGCGTTCCAACATGCGCGGTATGTATCTTGTACACGGTATCCACTTTTGGACCTTATTCAATTGAAATAAGATGCACATGGATATATGTCTTTGTAGTAACGACTGTACTATCCTTATTGTTATGCCTATTAATATTATACAGACAGATCCCAAAGGAATAGGGACAAAATATGCGGTTGCTGTCGCGAGTAAAAGATAGTAAGATGATATTTCTGAGCTACAGAAATGGACAGAGCCCAATTCTGTGTCAACACAAATAAAAAAAACATCTAAACAAACGGGTCATTCAACCGACCATACACTGATTATTGATAACAAATCGCACAGCTCTGGTGCAAATGCAGCCTTAAACTCGCCGGTTTAAGAGTGCGCCGAGGCAACGATACGTAATTACGAAAAAAATGCGTTCGTTTGATCGCCTGCTGCATTGTTTTTACTGAAGCTTTAGTTATGCAATTCATATGTAAGATATTTAAGGAATCACTCTATTTATCATATACTTTAGAAACACGATTACTTGTACTTCCCTCGATAGAAAACACATCCAAAGATACCTCTACATAACAAAATAAACACTTAGTACGGCGTAATTACTTCACGGAAGATCATCAGTTTTGAATTTACAACAAAACTACACGTCTTCTATATATTCTACACTTTAGATTTGAAAATGTGTTTTTATTTTACTAATATGAAGGAAATACCTAAATTCGCACGCGTTTCGTCCATTTTAGCCAGAGCCGTCACGTTTCCCCCATGTCCGCATTAGTCAGGCTTCGGCCGTCGGACGTGGAGGCTGTGTCGCTTGGTGGTTGGTTGCGTTTATCGCGATTTTTGTGATTATTCACTTTATTTTAAATGGGGAACAAACACAACCAAGAAAGGAAGAGAAGGGGTTGGCAAAAGCACAATGCTAAACGCTTGCGTGAAGAAATGAAGTTAGTTAAAATCGTAAACCTACTGATAGTGGAGTAGTTCTAAGAAACCTGATTTGACAGTTGTCAAAATGCCACGCTAAGGGAGGAGAAAATAAATCGGTAGCAACATAGACTGATTTTCGAGATGTATCGATTTGTATTACTAAGACTTTGTAATCGTTTAGTTGTAGTCTTGATGTTTTGGGCCAAAATTGGTTTATTTACACAAGTAATTTTCAACAACACGCGAAGTTCTTTCAATTAGTAGGTAGGTATATAAAAAATACACTTCTATGGTGAATATTTACCATGATATAAAAGTAGTTTAGCTAAAAAAACACATTTACAGGCAAAACAAGCTTCTTAGAACGACCCGAGGTTTTTTTTACTATAATTAATTCTACAATATTGTTACTTCTTGGGATGGTTTCAATATTTCTAGAGCAAGACATCTCCAGAAATCTGAATACAAAGAGAATACTCCGTAAGAATACTCAGTACCTAACAACTATATTTCAACAAATGAGTAAAATTGCAAAATTATTCATATTTTTTTATTTATAGGGTTAATGTTCCAGTTGTTGGCACTTCGCTGCAAAGCGAAGAGTTAGGTACCTAATGAACCGGTGAGGTATGCGTAAAAATAGTAAGAGGTGTATAGGAAAACATTTTAATAAATTTAGTATGAATTTTCACATTATCTTTATATTTTTTCAATTTACAGAGTAAATGAATTGGTTGACATCGATTATAAAATTTACCACACAATGGAATTGTAAGTCCCAAATACGAATTATTTTTATAGAATGAGGATTACAAAATTTCATCCAAAAACTAATTCTGTTAATAAATAAATTAAAGTTAAATCAAAACGTTCTGTTTTATTACAGGATGCCAATGGACCAATTTTTTTGTCTTTCAGTGGATGGAGAAATAGACAATGACATTGCTTACTCACACAGACAAAATAATGCCGTGAAGTAAAATCCGATATTGATTATTGTTGTTTCTTATGTCCTAATATTTTTTTCTAAAGATACCTGCGTACATTATTCATTACATTATATACATACAAACATTAAGTAGGAACTTCTAAATATGTGATTGATACAGCAGCTTTAAGTTTTTAGTTTTTTAAAACATCAATTTAATTTTATACTTTATAGTGATCAGAATCAGACATTGAAGTTTTTGCGGAAATAATCATGGATAAACATTCGTACAAACTAAGATCCTTTTTTTTAAAGACGGTTAAAATACCAAAACCTTCTCCTATGTGAAACAAATACTTTTCTGAAAACCGCATTAAAAACGGTTCAGCCAACCGTGAGATAATCGCGGACAAACATACATACATACATACAGGTCAAACTGAGAACTTCCTTTTCTTTGAAGTCAGTTAAAAATAATATCTTGAAGAAAGGGTCCATGACTGGGATTTTTGCCCTACTCAGCCGTTCTTATTACTTTACATTAGGTATTGAGTTCACTTTATTTTGTGCTTAGAATATTGTCAATAAAGGTAATTAGGTTTTATTTCATTTCAATATACAGTCACATTAAATCACGGGGTTGTTGAGCCACCATAGAACTCTGTCCTAATGACAGCGTCAAGTCACGCAAAAGAAATTATTTACGTCAAAATTTACCGTCAACTTTCTATGAAAGGGTTCTCCCGGTAACCTTCGGAGAGGGAAGATGGCCGATTGGAAGATGTACGGCTTTTACTTATGATTTATTCTCTTTAGCCGAACAGTTTGCCCCATAAATATTATAAATAACTTAACACTAGCTAAATACACCATAGATGTACAAACGACATTAATTAAAAATTATCTATCTATCTGTGAGTGGGTTCTAGAGTGGCTCAACAATCTCGTGATGTGACTGTACCTCAACAATACAAGTAATTCAATCCTACCTTACCTACCGACAGTAAACAACAAATTTAAAAAAAAAAATGTAGACTGAAAAAAGTTTTTAACTTCTTATAGTCAATATTTGAATAAAAGTATTCGGAATCGATTATGTTTTTTTATTTTGTAAACATTGGTAGCAACCTCCGCGCCTAGTGGACCGGCGCACGGCTCGTCAGGCGCGGCGCGCGGCCGGCGCATGGCTCCAGCTCGCTCCTTGCTGGTGTGCTATACGCACACATACACAGAGTGCATAAAATACCTAAAGTTAATGAGCGCAAAAAGCTCGGTGCCCCCTTAATATACGCTGCGTCGAGTTGAAAAGTGATACGCATAGAGAATCACACCCCGTAACGCCACGGGACAAAATTTTGAAGAGAAGTGAAAAAGCTTTTTTCTTACTTGCTCGGGCAAGTTCGGGTACAAGCGGGTAGGTACGGGCTGGTTTGCGGGCCATTCCTACAAAAATTGTACCCCGCGTTTTTTGCTTGTCCCATACATTTGTAATTTTTTTTAAACACCTTCTAATACTATTACAAGAATAAAAAAAAACTATATCATTCTGTATATATTTATTATAAACTTTATGTTTGAATTATATAATTAGCGTTCAAATTTATTTTTTTATAAAATAATTAGTGAAATAAAACTGGAGATTTTACGCTGTCCCACCACTGATTCTGTAGGTACCAAGCGCTTTATTTCAAAAACAGTTAAAAGGAAAAATGTGTCGGCTTTATTAATTATTAGATTGAAGTGTACTTTACACCTTTATTAGATTAATTTAGCTTTTATGTCCTTGGAAATATTTTTATTTCATTAATTTATTCAGGGACGTCATTTGAAATTCGCGGAATTTTCCATTCCGAAACCACTTATTCCTAAGCTATACTTAAGTATTTATTCTTCCAAGTCCACTAGATATTTTGCCTGGCAACTTTAGACTAGGAACCAATAGCCGCCATATTGTTATCCCGCTCAGATTTGCATAGCAAGTGATCGTAAGTAGTCGCACCGCTAGCGTCACATTTTGTGCTTCCGTATTCCGAAACCAAAATTTCAGGTAAGTTGGAATAAATATTGCTTATAGATAATTTTAAACAAATGGAAATTTATTTGACTTAATGTATTTTTGTTTGATTTAACTGAAATTAGAGCTGGTAAAGAGTTATTTTATTAAAACCTAACGAAAGTAGCGATCCGTGACTTCTATTCCGAAACCAAAATGGCGGTTTCGTAGAAGCGGAACGACAAAGTTTCGGAATGGAATTGTAAAGAAGTATGCAGACTTAGTTTAAATAAATAATTAGCTACCTATTTATGTACTCTTTCAGATTTTTGAGATACTTCTTTAGACTCAACTAGCAAAATTATAATATACTTACTTAACTAGTGATAGATTACTATACAAAATAAAAAAAAGCCACAAGCTTTTTTAAGCTTCAGAAAAAATATCAGAAACTTAATAATTAATAATATTAATGAATAAATGTTACGAACTTATTGTTATCAAAATTCCGTGTGTATACCTACTTATATTGTTATTGGTTGTGACCAAAACGTTATCCTTAATATTAATTTAATTTTGTTCTTGTAACAAACCACTTAATGTGTTGATTAAAATAAACTATGGCCTTTTATTTTATTTTGTGTAGTAGGTATAAGAAAACGCAAATTATACAGTACCTACTTACACCTAAAATTACATAATTTAGTATGAAGTTTTTGTATGACTTAGTAAAACGTTATAACCTAGTCTGACGCGTTTTGTTTTCAGGGTAAACAACAATAAAAATACGGAAAGTAAAAATGTCAACTTTTGCTGACGTGGATTGTTTCTTAACTAAAAGTAATCTTGCGTTGCTGTTACAAACACTAATGTAAGCTTTATGACCGTGCATTGTGAAGGTTTCTTAATAATTATACCAGTCACGGAGAGGACTCTTCCATTCCGTATTGGCCCGCGCCAAAAATCTCGTTTTTAATTATATTTCAACTGCTTATTAGTTTTGTAACTATGATTGTGATAAAAATATATTAAGGTTTATAGATTACTAATTTTGATAACAATTGATCTCAAGTTTGTGCCTTACTTAACACACTAAATAGTGGAAATTATGACTTGTTTTTGGCTAGTAGTAACGTAAGGGAAATAAAAATAAGACGTGTTAATTTTTGGTATGATTAATGTGTGATTTTATAAAACTATTTATTCATTTCTTTACATAATAAGAATTCTAATAAAACCAATTATAAAATGATAGCTCGTTTTTTATTATTTATTATTGGCATAAGAATTTGGTAACGTAATGGAACGCTTACCTTCCCCAAAATTAATAAAATTAATATTATTATATATTCCGATGAAGTATAACGTGGAATTATGTTATTTTCCAAAAATATATATTATTTACTACTTATATCAATCATCATTTCTCGTTTATCTCAACAATTATTTTTTACCATCATTTTAAATAGGGGTACGACTTTTGTAGGAATGGCCCGCAAGGAAGATTCGGGCCACTTCCCGGGAACCGATTGAGCTGAAATTTGGTATACCTTTCGTAGGTATACAATACAATACAATACAAAACACTTTATTGTCCACCAAACAAAAACATTACACAGAATTTTCACAATTAAGAAGACCCAGGTAAACAACAGGCGGTCTTATTGCTGATTAGCGATCTCTTCCAGACAACCTTAGAAGGGATAAGGTGCAAGTTAAAACAATTTACACGGTAGGTGGTGCAGACCAATTTCAAACAATAACAAGGAACTATGCTAGCTATAAAATACAATATACCTATAAATACACGCTTACCAAACTAATAAATAGATAATCAAATACATACTAATACAAACTAATACATTATAATGACTTACATGAATAAATAGACAGTAATAAATAAATACATACATACACGACAGAAATGCATAGTGAGAGAAATGTACTTTATATACCTACCTACTAACCTACCTACCTTACCTACCTACCTACCTACCTTGTATACCTAACTTTGATGACAATAAAATAATATGGCATCATCGAGCCGGTCTGATGATGAAGTCGGAAGATGGTGACAGGATCTCCGCTATACTTAAAGTAGACCCACCGTGGACTCATAAGGTTGGTCTTGAAATGCAGTAAAGGGTTGTTGCAATAAAATTACAGTAGGCAAAACAAAAGCAAGTTCCAAAACATGAAATTTTGGCAGAAAAAAAATCCTTTTGAGTATTGAACGTAATGATATCTCAAAAAAGTTTAAATCATAAAGTTTTGGATTATTTCAGTTTGAACTCGGCGCTAGGTAGATTTTGTATTACTTTATCTCGGTCTTCATTGTCGTGACAACACGGTGGCCTAGTTGGGAGTGACCCTGCCTCCGAAGCCAGCGGTCCTGGGTTCAAATCCCGGTAAAGGCAGATATTAGTGTGATGAGCGCGAATATTTTGTTCCTGAGTCTTCGATATTTTCTATGTATTTAAGTATGTATTTCTCTATGTAAGTATCTTTATCGTTGTCTTGTATCCATAGCACAAGCCTAGACCTTAGTTTGGGATTAGGTAAATTTGTGTGAGATTGTCTCCTGATATTTATTATTTATTACTTATCTATTGTTGTAATTGGTCTAGTTTTTACGTTGGATTTAAAAGAGTCAATCTCATTGTCTCACCTGAATGCCTTACCTAGCTCATGACTCTGAATTTAAGACGAAACTGTATAGCTGGTATTTAGAAAAACGTAGAGTAAAATGTTGAAAATTAAAGGATTTGTATTAATTGTATCAGAAAAATATTTTTAGTCTTCAAATTAATTTTAGAATTTATTTAATACTTAAAAGTAATTTATTTCTGACTTTAATCCTTGACAGCTTCTATTATTTTATTGATTTAGATTTACATTGGGTTTCGTGCGCAAAGGGTTTAACCCGGGACCCTATCCTATACCTGTCTGTCTGTCATAAGGCTGTATCTCATGAACCGTGATAGCTAGACAGTTGACATTTTCAAAGATGATGTATTTCTGTTGCCGCTATAACAACAAATAGGTACTATAAATCTCGCTGTAAATTTGCTGACGTGTGCTGTTTCAATGATCCAAATAGTATGCGGTGTAAAAGCATCCTTACGTATAGTCGACCCAAGTATTTCCCACGGAATGCAAACTCCAAGAAACACCTAATAACATTCTTGGCACCATGAGGGTATGTATCCATGCCGCAGAGACCACAAACTATCCTAGAACGGAAGCGGTTGCGAATTTGTTATTAAATAAATTAATATTAGGGCACAATCTCACACAAATTGACTTAGTCCCAATCTATGCTTTAGGCTTGTACTAGGGGTACTAGACAACGATAAACTTATATAGAGAAATAAATACTTAAATAAATATAAAACATCCAAGACTGAACAACAAATACTCGTGCTCATTCATTACACAAATATCTGCCCTTACCGGAATTAGAACCCGGGGGTGATTCTCTCAACATAGCGCTGCGTTGATCCGAAAGGTGAAGTTTTATCCGGCAAGTTTAAATCAAATCGCTAGCGAGTACGGTAATGGCATCTCACTCATGGCACGGGTACTGACGTGTGCTAACTGGGGGCACGAATACGTGAATGACGTAGCTAAATATATTTTGATCCAAAAATTATGTCGATGTTACTGTCAAGATCAGGTTGTTATTCAACACTATCAAATATTATTTATTCTCTTTACATTTTAGATTAAAATAACATACAAATTATTATTTTTCTATTTTGAAATGATTTTCATGGTAAACAATCAATGTTTTTTTCCATATTTTGTCCTTAGTAACGATCGCCTAGATGAAAATTTCCACTTTAAAATAATCAAAGTTCTCTCAACGTCCACTGTGGTCAACGGGCATTCTTCAAATATTACAAATTACTTGAATCATGCATATTGTGATTTGTTCTCCTTTTATACACACACACACGCCACGCGTTCACGTATTTCACGCGTTTTTTAGACAACACGCTAGCCTAGTTGGTAGTGACCCTGCCAATTAGGCAGCTTTATACGACACTGAACTCGACTCAACTACCTGCTGCCTTATTGAGAAGGCACGCGCTAAAATGTGTTGCGTACGCTCCGACGGGACTTCTTAAACTTGCCGGATAAAACTTCATCTTTGAGATCGACGCAGCGCTGTGTTGAGAGAATCAACCCCCTGGGCCCGAAACATGGTCGCCTTCATCGATGTGAATAAACGTGGATAACACTGTGTCACTTTCTAACCAGTATGTCAGTCCGAGAGTGACAGATGTGTTATCCACGTTTATCCACATCGATAAAGGCGACCAAGTTACGGACTCTGATAGAAAATGTGCGTAATGGAATAATCGCATTGTACTCATTGCCGGAAGGGTCCTTTATTTTGTGTGAAAGAACAAGATGCCCTTAGATGCTCGCTGCAAGTTGTCGATAAAAGTTGCTCGTGTAACTAAACTATTAAACAATTTAATACAATAACAATCTACAAGAAAATAACATAAGGTCAATAGCAATGCTTCCTTGGTTTTATAACTGAAATGAAACTGAATTAAATAAACAAGTTAGTTAACTACGGTTAAGGAATTCAGAGGGCTGAACAAGTTATTTAAATACCGACTGAAATGATTCAACTCTTGTGGATGTGGCAACTGACGTCATCCACGCGCGTTTATCGATACTGAATTACTGACTTCAAAGTCATTCAGTGTGCTATTAAATTAAGTTATGGGAAGATTGGAGCCGTACAAATATAGGGAACCTTACATTTACACAGCTTGTGTGTGTGTGTGAACCCTGACCTACCATAGAACTGTGTCACAGTGACAGAGAGTCAGACAAATTGTTTTTCTCATGTCACTATGACATCGTTCTATGGTGGGTCACTGTTCTATTGGGCTGATAGTACATTAACACACATCACACATGAACAAGGTGGCGTACTATGTGTTTCTATTTTCTTAATGTCTTTCGGCTAGCGGTCGCTGTCTCACAGTATAATTGTCACTCGTGCTTCATAGAAAAACGAAGCTTGCCGAGATATATTTAGGAAAAAGGATGGTATGTATGTGCGTTTTTATGGCATAGAGAAGGTAATCGAACACACAAGGGTACCCTACCCCCTATATCACCATTCTGACCATGACAGGTGACAGGTGACATTTCAGTGTACATGGCACAGCTGATTTAACTTAGTGATGTTACCTATCACGTGTCATTGTCAAGATGGTGAAATAGGGGACTCATCAGACCCATATTTTGCAATCTTATGATAGGAATCTTTAAATTGCAAATGTGTAGCCAATCCTCAGGACTTAGATGAAATGCTATGATAGTCATTTCACCGGTTGTCTTACTCACCGGAACAAAACAATGCGAACACTGGTATGACTGCAGGTTAAAGTGTAAGATGGTGGTAGCGATCCGGACGGACCCTGCACAAGGCCCTACCACCACTAAATTGCTGTTGTGTTGGCTTTACTATTTTGCAGAAAAACCCCGCAATTGTATGTCAGTTAATGTCAGTTCTCAACATTTTAATGATATTTGATTTGAACAGGCGAATGTCAAATTTAACCTCTACCTATCAGAGTGGTTTGACTATTGGGAACGGCCATTCTTTAATAAACTTGAATATCCAGCTTTTGACACAGAATGTGTTCACTGCCAGGGTCACTGTCTGCCATATACAGTTGGCTCCATGTTGAGACATGGCTATGTAAGAACATTTATCTAAGTTAGGAAAAGACGGTCCTAAAACCTTAAAAACATTACATATTTAAGAACGATGACTGGATTTTTTTTATGCGCATGTTGTCTCTATCAAATTTTATTTTATAAATAGGATAACACAATCCAAAGAGGAAAAAGGTAAGATTCGTTCGATTTTGTAGTAAAGAACCGTGATCCAGTGACATAAGGTCTTCTTTTGTCTGCCTGGAAAATACTGGAGATTTAGGTTAGTAAGCTGGGATTAGGACGGTCTTTGTTGGTACCTTTTTTGTATTCATCATATTTTTTTATTGGTATATATTAACTAACTGATGTACCTTGAGTCTACATGTTTTTTTTTAAACTTTAAAATAATAATTATTAGATAATAATAAGAGAAAAAGGAATAAAAAATTGAGTGCGAGTTTGATCAGCGGAACCCATATGCAAAGCTATCCAGACTTATCGGATATGCCTAATCTTCGATGTCATAGTGTCATTGCAGTTATACAACCTCGTCGGAGTCTCGGAGATAACCCTGGCGGATTGTCAAAGTCAAAAATACAAACAGCAGCTTAAGCTCAGCCTCTCTTCCCAAGAATCCCGCAACAGACTGACGCGACGTCCAAAATGTATTTAAAAACATTTAATTTAAAATGTAATATTCCACTGAGAGTGCAATAAAGTTTAACAATAGTCAAGTGATACTGCGGAGTAAACAGTTTTATCATTGAGTGCATGATAACAGCATTCGAAGTCCGGTCTCCTGAGGGATCGTACGTCACTTTTGTGGGAAATTTTGTGAAATTGTGAGTTAAAAATGCGGTTGTATGGTGTGAGGCGCGAGTCGCGCCTCGCGACCGTCTCCTAGCCACCAGATGTGTTTGGCTTGCCACCCGCTACGCACGTGCGCCGGCGATCGCTCTAAACCTTTGTTTGTGAACAAAACCAGTGCCCAGCTGACTGTGTGAACTATAACCAGTGCGAACGAGACACCGCTGCTATCCCGCTCTAAAGGTAACAAGTGTAACAACCTAGAAATTACACTCCGATTTTTAACCTAAATTTGTAGTTCAGTTAACGCTTGCAATGTGCGTTCTTATAAATAGATTGTAGACGTAACAGTGTTTATGAATGGACCGGCGAAATGTTTTTTTTTTTGTTATTAGCACCAGTTTTGATTGATGAATCGTGCTGGTATACGTATGTTTACATCAACGTGTCTTGTATAGTACATTGCATTAATCTGTGTAGATAATTTTGCTGCAGTGTGCATTAAAACTAATCAACTGTCTGTTTACTTTAGGTATGTTATGTTGTATGTAGCGAACAGACGTTTCAATTGCCTTTATCTTGGTCTATGGAGATTTAGAATGAGTTTGTAGAGAATAGAATAGACGTCGCTAGACTAACGGTAAAAGCGTGTTAAGGGCCTATAGTTTTATCAGTAGTTAAACTAACCAATTGTTAAAAATCGTAACTAATGGTTAAATTTCAAGGAAATGTGTCACATTTTCGATTCTTTTTTTCGAATTATGTATAACTACTAGTTCAGCTAACTACTGAACAAACAACAGGCCCTAAGTGAAATCGTATTACTTTTCTATGGTAGTATCATACATACAATTCATAAAACACGTTACGAGTGAATAATGTTAACATTTTTTTTATCTATGACGCGTTTTTATGATCTGTCTACCTGTGTGTACACTGAGGGCCCATCGGGTATCAATTGTGCCCATTTTAAGAAATGTTAGGGAATTTGTGGCTATAAAAAAAATAACTATTACAGATGTTTCGACATCACCTACCTAATTTGTATTTATCCCATTTTCTTCAAGCAAATTTGTATTATTTTATTACAATATCTCTTAAGTTATGTGAACTAAATAACGGATGCGAAAGTGAGTGAAGTTTGGATGCATTTAAAATAGTTACTTCCACGCATAGCATGAATTGCACTAAATATGCACCTATTATGTAGGTATGCACACATACGGTTAACAAGTTATTAGGACTAGGTACATATTAAAATGTATGCAAGTGTTTAGTCTTGACTATGCTCCTACGTGCTTTCGTCTTTAACTCATTGAGTCCTAGGCTTTCTAATTTTATATAAAATTAATCCCATACCGAGTACGCCAGAAGACTTATCTACAATTCGATTGCCAATCTAAATAAAACCCTGTTTTGCTAACATTAACGAAGCTATCACAATAGGAGTGCTAAAAATTGTGCCCTTTTATAACGCAGAACTTATTTGTACTACAATGACTTGACACACATACCAACTCTAGCGCAATTCAAACTGCAGTTTTCCCTATCTTAAGGTACTTAAGAGCACTTTACGAGGAAAACGTGCACTTGAAGTATGATTTGGCCATACTCTTTAGTTCCAGGTGTTAAGTGCACTTTTTAATGTCTTTAAATGCAGGAACATACCTACGTGTTTATGACATCCTCGTGGTCGAGGTTTCTTATTGATAAATGACGAAGGTCGTTGTTAAATGATTACCAAAAGGATTATCTGCAAAATAAATAATTGAGACAAAGCTTCAGTTGCTGACTGTACTATTTTGCTTCTGCTTTCCAAGACCATGGCCAAAGCATCTGTCACTCTCGCACTTGCATACTGATCAGAGAATTACAGATGTTTTGTCTACATCGATAAACACGACTACGATAGGCCCGCAGGGCCCGTATTATAGTCGTGTTTATCACGGTGGATAAAGCATCCGTCACTCTCGCACGTATAAACTGAAAGATAAATCTGTGAGAAAGACAAATGTTTTATCCACATCGAGAAACACGACCATACCTTTAATAAGCCCTCGGTGGGTCTACGTTAAGTACAGTGGACATCTTTTTGCCAACTTCCGACTGCATCAGGTGGCTTATTATGGCCGTGTTTATCGCGTGACTAAACGTTGATAAAACATTCATCACTTTCTGACAAGCACAGTCGGATTATCCAGTAACCTTCGGGGAGGGAAGATGGCCGCTTGAAAGATGTCCGGCTTTTGATTTTGATTTATTCTGTTTACTGTTTTACTCTACTCACTTGACATTGGCGAAATCACTGCGTACATCGCGGTGGACCCCCATTTATACAAAAAAGAAGAAAGAAGAAGACGAGCACAGTGCGAGAGTGACGGATGCTTTATCCACCGCGATAAACGCGACCATAATACGAGCCAGAATCAGCTCTTAGACACCATTATTTGCCCTAGGGGACGGCCGCGACTTTGTACGCGTAGAATTAGTTTCCCGCTACTCCCCCTATTTCAACCCCTCAGGGGATGAATTTCCATAAATCCCTTCTTAATGCACCCCAAGGATATCTAAGGAATGTTATCTCCAAATTTCAAATCACTAGGTATGTCCAGCGATTTGCGTCGATCGATCAGTCAGCCAGTCAGTTTCTTCTTTGATATAGATATGGAGATTCTAATCAGGTTTACACATGTTTTTCCAATTTATAATAGCAAAAACTGATAAACAAAATACTTAGAAATATTGCGTATCCAAGTTCCCACCCAAAGCTAGGCAAAAGCATATTCCGTGGACTTCTATAACTCTCTTTCTAGCAATCTGTGTCTAAGATATCTTCTCACCGCAGCACCTCAAAAAGGGTGGTTTTGCTGTTTAAAGACAGTGAGCAAAATTCGATTTTGCTGCGAGCGTGTGACAAAGTAACTTTATAATTTTTGTTCACAATACAAAGGTTGTCGTGGTGCGGCACCACGCGGGGTGCTGGGGATGTCGTTTAATGTGTCTTTTTTACCTTAAGGTTGTATTTTCTCGCTGCTGAGGTGGAAAATTTTATGTGCAACACGAGACCGTAATTATTTGCATCTCGTGTCTTTGGTTCCCTCGCTGCACTCAGGATTCTAACCTCGCAGCAAAAACCAACTTTTTAGTGCCTATTATGTTCCAGGAGTATATTAAAAAAAGAAGCCATCAACTTCATCATCTTTAAAAGAGTAGACATGTTTCACAGTCTCACAGTTTACGAATGAACGATTCAAGTTAAGTAGGTAGGTATATCAGTTCATTTCGCTCTTTGAATTCTTAGCTCAGGTACCTACCGCAGGTGATTCTCCTAAACAACTCGTTCTTGAACTGGACGCACAAAATATTAACCGGCTAGTTGAAGTTGTCTCGTCAGAGCGGAATAAATGACTTTTAAGGCGCGGACATTTTCAGCTTACCCGCTTTACATTGTCTGCTTTGTATATTGACTTCATTCACATCGACGGAGAGGCCCGTTTTAAAAAAATAACATTACAGCGCAGCAGCATTTAATTTCTGCATACTTAATATAGGTAAGAGTTGTATTTTTGTGGATCGTTCACAATATCCGATTTACCCGAACACTGTGATTGAGCACTCAATGAAATCAATCACTCATTTTACAGTTTGATGAGTTTATTTAATAACACAGTGACAATAGTGAACCAAATATGTGATATACCTTCATGTCCAAGCTGTTATAACATCGACTCTTGGAATCTTGGAGTATTTCGGTACGGGCTTATGTTTGAAGTTTGAACTGCCACAAGGGTTTTTAACAAGAGGTATAGTAGGATTTTTATAAAATGTCGGAATCCCTAGTACATTCTCTCAAGTGAATTCCGACCTAATTGCCACCCTATGTAGGTCGGAATCCACATGAGAGAATGTTCTAGGGATTCCGACATTTCATAAAATTCCTACTATAAGATGAGAGCGACAAGATTCAACATCCAAATTCTGACACTGAGTAAAACGTAAACAACTTCAGACTGCGAATCAGAATTACTTGCGTTGTAAAATTATTAACTGCGAGGTTAAATGCACTTAGCTTGAAACTCTAAGGATCATATTTTACGATCATACTGATAAGAAACTACAATTGTGTGTTGCCACGTCGGTATTGTTTAATTAAGGCAATTTCTGCCTGTGTGCATTAAGGGCTGGGAAATCCGAGATAGATACACTAATTGAAAAATAAATAAGTAAATATCATGGGACAACCTGTCGTGTTACGTGGTCTTTCGAAGGTTCGGAAGACCAGATAACAGACGGAGGAAATTCGTTGAGGCACCTGACCTTCCGAGCCTTACCGTTTATTGACGTTAGCCGAGAAAAACATACTTAAATACATAGAAAACATCCAAGACTCAGGAACAAATATTCGCGCTTATCACACAAATATCTGCCCTTACCGGGATTTAAACCCAGGACCGCTGGCTTCGGAGGTCGCTCCCAACTAGGCCAACGTGTCGTCAAACATGTCGTTATATCGCATCTTTAGAATTATAGTGGCCTAATCCACAGATTTTGAATTTCGAAGGTTAGAGACCTACTTAATACTTAATTTATGAGTTTTATGACTCGAAATCGAAAGCTGAAAATGATTGCAGTAGGTCACTATAATTCTAAAAGTGCGATATGTCCTTTCATTTAAGATTTTTCTCAGATTTTTAGCATTTGTAGTTTTGGCTGGAGAGGGCACACTTGAGTCTAACAAAAATTAGCGCTTTAAAGCTTAATATTTTATAAACGGTTTGCTTAATCAAAACCCCGTAATATTTTTGAAAGACCTATCCAACGATACTCCACACGATGAGGTAGACGCCAAAAAAAAATACATCCCCATGTTACGTGTAGAGGAGGTACCCTAAAAAAAATATTTTTTTTACCATTTATTGTACCACTTTGTTGGCGTGACTAATATGCATATTTATGCCAAATTACAGCTTTCTAGTACTAAGAGTCTCTGCGCTAGGCTGCGGACGGACGGACATGACGGAACTATAAGGGTTCCTAGTTTGACTACGGAACCCTAAAAATCTGGTATTTATGGTTTGATTCAATTCATTAAATTCTATGGTAGGTAATAAAAAACCGGTCAAATGCGAACCTGACTCTCACAACAAGGGTTCTGTATCATCAAAATATTTAACACGTTTCATGTATCCCCCTTTAATTATACACTATATTTTTATATTTTGTTGTTATAGCGGCAAAATTAATACCTACACACTCTGACAATTGTAACTGTTTATCTTTTACGGTGCTTTAGATACAGCCTGCTGACAAACATACAGACGGACAACGTGGTTTAGTAAAAGGGTCCAGTAGGTACCTTTTGGATACGGAACCCTAAAAAGATATATCTAATTTAAACGTTTTTTATACTCCTTAATAGTCTGTGTCGAACCAAGGACCAAAAAATGAGCATTTTTGCAAGACAAGTCTGTTTCGCATTCCAGTTTTACTTCACGTAGCTATGAAGTATAAATAAACTACGAGGTAAACCATAAATAAAGTATTAAACAGCGACTCGCTTCGAAAACCAGTTAAAAGCTAGTTTATTTGTCTTTTTATTTGTATACGTAGCTTGAAAAAATATAAAACCAGATTTCAATGTAAAAGTAATTTTGTTACCGCGTCTCGTTTTGGCTCAACATTTTTGGGATAAAACTAGAACAATCATAGTTAAGGTAAAGACACCAGTACTCGACAAAGGACCAATGTTCGACACTGACTCTTATTCAAAGAAGATAAGAGTTATTCATTTGTTTTGCAACAATCAATTTATAACCCTATGATCTTAGAATTAAAAGCTTCTGTCGATTATTGGTGCATGTCAGCTAAAAGTGTCAAACATTGGTGTTGTTACCTGGTGGACTTAAGCCGTGTTTAAATGGACAAGTACATCTTGGGAAGTGTATTTTTTACGCTTAAATGTGTACGTAAAGATTGAAAACCAGTTTTGGGGTGTTGGCCTGGTATAAAAACTCCTATCCATACTTGATAAACAAACAAACAAGTAAATAAAATAAAAGTTAGCCAGATTTAAATGGGATTCGGCCAGTCACGTTTGCTGAATGCGCCCAGGCTTCTGGGCACAGATAATGCACAGGACTAAGACACCATAGTGGACTAAGGCCCGCATTAATAAACTGATCTCGGTTTAAATGCCCGTCTCTAGATACGTCAAAAATGACACTTTTCTATAGTTTGACGTTTACTTTGACGTATCTCGAGATGGGCATTTAAACCGAGACGAGTTTTTTAATACGGCTAGTAGGCAAAGGTGGCCGACGACTTAGATGCATTTCGAAGCGACTGGTCAGAGAGAGATAGAGAGAGGGGTTAAAAATCCGAAGGAGAGGCCATTGTCTAGCAGTGGTACAGGCTATTAAAAAAATCAAGTGTTAATTACTCGTAACAACTTTATCCATCGACAAACGGTCCCTTTTTATATTTCAAATGTTATACTAACAAAAAATGTGCTGGTAATTTTAAGCGTTTAAATATCACTTAAAACAGTCAGCATAAAACCCACTTAAAACAGAATGACTGTGGTACTTTTCCATTGACGCCGCGTGAAAGTGAATGAACACCGGTTTATGATGCCCTCCATAGGGCACAAGTGTTGTAAAACCTCTATGGTGCGTGGTACCTTATTTATAGCTGGAGAAGGATAACTCTACTATGGCTTCTAATGGGCGTATGTGTCTTTTTGGCATTGACACAGAGTATAAACGGGGTCTGATATCTGATGAATGTTATAATCTTAAATACCATACGAGTGTTTGTTATCGTACTTATTAAGCTAAATGGACTATACTTTGTTTTACACATAGAAAACATAAAAGCGTGAGTAATGACAAAGTGGTTTAACTTAAGAAAATATGAAAATTATTTACCTAGGGTAAATAGTAGCCGTTTACGACTAAAGTTAATTTGCGTTCTGACCAATAATAATTATAGGCATAAAATAGTTTATTTTCTATGACTAGAAGAAGGCAAACGAGCACACAGAAGAGAAGAGAAGTGGAATCAGACCCCATATACCTACATTTACATTCTCAGCACTACAATCACAAGACTCCAAATGCGGTGCCAACTTTGAGGACTAAGGTGTAATCCATCTATGCTAGTAATTAATAGCATAAAGGCATTCCATCTTAGTTCTCAGGGTTGGCAACGCATTTGAGGTCTTAGGATTGTAGTCTTAAGATTATAGTCTTGAGAATTCATATGTTTATGGGTCTCAAATTCTACTTACCATCACGTGGCCTGAGTGCTCGTGTGCCTTCTCCTTATCATAAAACATAAAAATAAAATAAAATTTCACTGATTGTCTTATCAGTCTTATCACACCGGAACGCAATGCGAACACTGCTCTTTGGCGGTAGGTTAAAATATAAGTTGGTGGTAGCGATCCGGACGGACCCTGCACAAGGTCCTACCACCGATAAATGCTTACCGCCGCACTCATAAGCATTAGAGACAATGAATAGGCTTTTACTTTTGAATTATTCTTTATAATGATATTCTTCTCACTGGACAATACAGCGGAGGACCGCCGTTAATGTAAATAATAAAAAATGTTCAAGTGTGAGTTGGGCTCGCACGGTTTCGATTCGAACAAAACCTACTTTGCGGCGGAAACGCAACCCTTGGTGCGCGAGTCCGACTCCCATTTGACGCATAATATAGCTGGAAATAGGTTATTTTATTTCAAAGACATCTATATCATGATACTGGCCACTAGACACATGCAACGATCAAAGTCCAAACCGGTCGTTGCAAATAAAATTATATGAACTACCTAAGCACTCGTATGGAGCTTGTTAGTCGACTTCTTGGGTCATCGAACGTTCAAAGACGTTTGTACACACGCATAAGTACATGTGCATGCAATGCACCGAGAATATAAGTGTGGCTATAGGTTGTTAGTGTGTTGGTATGTTTGCAATGCTTAGTAACATTGGTCTCGGCCCAACAAAGGCGCGTGCGGTTTCATTCGGATAGCTGTCGCGGCTTCGTTTTACTTTCTTGTAATTCTGAATTGATATTGGACTGTATTTGTTTTGATTATTGATGTGGGATTGAGCGAAATTCTCAAATGTTTATGTAATAACGTGAATCTGGTGTATTTAAATGTGTGTAATGATTCTTAGGGTTCCGTACCTAAAAGGTGTTAACGGGACCCTATTACTAAGCATCCGCTGTTCGTCAGTATATCTGTTAGTCTGACAGCGGGCTGGATCTCATGAACCGTAACACTCGACATCAAAAAATCGCACCCTCTGAAATTTTTAAAAGAGAAAAACTCATAGAAGAAGAAATACTATTATTCACTAACCATAAGCCACACATACGTATAAAAAACTTGAAAGATTAAAGAAAATTAAGGCAATTAGAAATGTGTGTCCTCAAGGCAATGAAACGGACACACACACAGTCACAGTTATACCTAACCTTAGATGAAATATGGTTTATATCGGCTTTATGTCAAAACTTCAAATGATCCGATTTTTTTTTGACGCCGAGTATAGTAGAACAGTTTAAATTTACACAAAGTGTGTATTTCTATTGCCACTATAACAACAAATAATACAAATAGCTACAATAATATTAATATTTCAAGTAGGACCCGTTACGTCCGTTAGGCGATTTTGCTCGATCTTAATATTTTATGGTACGGAACCCTTCGTGTGCCCGTCCGACTCACACTTGATCGGTTTTTTGGTCGTGATTTGAGTTCACATAGAATAATTTCATACTTTAACATATATTTTTTTGTGAGTATATTGTATAAATAATAATATAGGAAGGTACAATAATAAGCCACAACATGACAAAATATTGCATTACACAGATTTAATTACACCGGATGCACAATGTTAAATCTATTCCTACTATGTCCTTTTAATAATTTTACTCGATTTAATTTTAGTAATACCCTGTGTGGTTGCCGGTTTAGAATAGTGTCACTCCATGTCTTCCCGTGGATGTCGTAAGAGGCGACTATGATACACGCTTCTAGTACCGTTAGGCGGTGGGCTTGCAACCTGCCACTAACTAGGTACACTAGTAAACTTCTTGGCATGATTGCGCAAAGCTTACAGAATTATAAACAAGTCTTGAGTTGTCGGTATTTCTGTAGCTCTGCCTTCCCCACTCTGGGAATGATGGCGTGATTTTATTTTATGTATGTATGAAAACGTAAAGATGCATAAGGCTAAGTAAGCGATTTTCGAAAATCGACAAATTGTACGGATCGATAAATGTCAACTCCACACATTTCGAGTCGATAGAAAATAGAAACGTTTGAAGCGTTTATATCTTGACCAGGCCTACAGCTAGCCCCCTTTAAAAGTCCTTTTAAGAAGTTATCTATTGTTTGCCATGGTTTCGTTATCCACATCACATCATCATTTATGTTATGTATGTGTACAGGGTAATTTTTTTATCAATGCACAAATTTCAACATATGATTTTGTATCGTTAATATAATATATTACGACAATAAAACGAGTTAAAACATTTTTTTTTGTTGCAAATTATCTCTCTTTTACCTTCTCGTGTGGACACAAAGTCACACTAGAAATGACGACATGGGTTGTCAAGCTGTAGGTATGCGATACACTGTTTTGATATTCGAAATTTGAAATTTCATGTACAGCTTATCAGACAACAAGCCCCTCTTCTACTGATATTCTAAATTTGAAATTTCATTTATTAAGTTACTTAACAACACTCCCCTCTCCTCGCACCCCTTATTAGAGAGTCCATGAATATCGTTAAGTTAGTGGAATCATTGAACCGGAAATATCTCTAATATTTTTTAAGCTAGAGTAAAAATAACACAACATGTGTTACTGATTAACAATAGCGAAGCAAATATTAAAATTTGTGCACCTATTAATAAATTACCCTGTATTCTTAATTGGTCAAATACGTAAATAATGCATATGTCAAGTTAAATCAACTTGTCACTACTAAACTGTTAAACATACTTATGCTGTTCATTTTGATGCCGCGCGTTTTTGTGTAAGGACCAAAAAATTGGCCACGCTAACTCACTCAATTAAATTTTCTATGAAACTTTTCCGCTGTGAGCCATTAGCCATACATTTGTAGGGATAATTTTCGTGTCACAACGGAACTTTTTTCACTTTTGTTGTTTGTATGGTTAACTACGCTTAACTATGGTCCAACTATTTGGCCCTTACCCTTTTATCGTCTTTAAGGCGACCTTAGATGATGTGTAAAAAAGGTAGCTAACTAATAAGTGTTTTTTTTTTTTTATACTTCATCAGCTTAAAAATGTGTTATAGCAGTACTTCTAATTAATAAATGTAACCAATCGATTTTGCGTACCACCTTACATGATTTATTTTATCGTTGTAAGTATTTTCAAGAAACCCCACTTCACCACTTGATGCATTCTAATACTTCTTATATCTTGAGATTGCAGACGTCAACAGCATAAAAAAGCCATACAATTTTAAATACTTATCTAACGCACCTATGGAGCAAAAAACTGGGGCTCGATTAATACTTGGTAAATCTCACTCTACTTTTCACTTTGAATGCGAGGAAAAAAACGACGTTCTAAACAATATTGTTTTTTTAACAACGTACGCTCAATACAAGTTATGAACATCTATTCAAAATACAAATAGGAAAAAAAAGTTCCGCGGTTTTTTTGTAAAGTGATGTTTTAAATGCTTGCATATTTAGCCAACAGATTCAAACTTGGAAACCATTTTAAAAGTAATTGGTCCTCGCATAATAAAAGAGTTCGGCCTTAATATGATTAAATAGATTCATATTCGTAATAATTAATCGTATTTCACGAAAATAAATCCTTTTTTTTATATACTTGCACAGTTGTCATTTTGAGGTTATTGAGCTTCGGAACCCTACACTAAGCATGGTCCGACATGCTCTTGCCAGATTTTGAATAATACAGTGTATGTTGTTAACTGCCTTAAGAATAATGGTGGGGAGGATCAGGGATGGGCCGACGCGGCGCGTCCGTGTCGGACGCCATTAGGGTTGGCGGTCATCCTATCTATTTTGGTTCAACATGTGAGTTAGACACGGACTGACGAACATTACGGCATTAAGCTGGGGTGATTTTCACAGGCGTTCTTAAACTCGACGTAACTTGTTGACGACACGTTAGCCTAGTTGGGAGACTTAGGAGTGACCCTGCCTCCGAAGTCAGCGGTTCTGGGTTCAAATCCCGGCAAGGGCACATATTTGTGTGATGAGCGCGAATATTTGTTCCTGAGTTTTGGATGTTTTCTATGTATTTATGGATGTGTTTCTCTATATAAGTTTGTTTATCGTTGTCTAGTACCCATAGTACAAACCTAGAGCTTAGTTTGGGACTAGGTCAGTTTGTGTGAGATTGTCCCCTGTTTTTATGGTTCCGTAGCCAAATGGCAAAAAACGGAACCCTTATAGATTCGTCTTGTCTGTCTGTCTGTCCGTCCGTATGTCAGGGTTCCCCATACTTAGAACTGAAAATCAAAATTTTTTTTTCATCAAACCCATACGTGTGGGATTTTTATGGATAGGTCTTCAAAAATGATATTGAGATTACTAACATAATTTTTTTCTAAACTGAACAGTTTGCTCGAGAGACACTTCCAAAGTGTTGAAATGTGTGTCCCCCACCCCCCTGTAACTTCTAAAATAAGAGAATGATAGAACTAAAAAAAATATTACCATGCAAACTTCCACCGAAAATTGGTTTGAACGAGATCTAGTAAATAGTTTTTTTTTAATACGTCATAAAAACATTGATCAGAGCTACAACGAACTTTTATATTATGTTACTTGCTGCTACGGAACCCTTCATGGGCGAGTCCGACTCGGACTTGGCCGCTTTTTTTTAATTATCATATCATAAATTAATGGTGGCTTTTATAGTTTTTCCCCGAAAATATGACCTTATTTATGGAACTTTTAGTTTCAGCCGAAAAAACTTGTTCCGGTCGGACACTACCGGCGGCGATGTGAAATTTTCCCGTCAGGACGAAACCGCATCTAAGGGCGTACATTCTCAGCTAACCCTCTTTACCGCCGAGTGTGGCCGTTTTTTTTAAAGAATAACTAGCACTAGAGGGCTAGCATAAGTTGTCAACGAGCCGCGGACTAATTTGTCGCTCGGATCTCCCTTGCCATCTAGTCTGTAACGATAGAGCGACAAGTGAGAAAGTACAACTTGTGCTAAGGCCCGTATTATGGTTGCCTTTATAGCGGTGGATAAAGCATCCGTCACTCTCGAACTTACGTATTGGTCAGAAAGTGACAGATATTTTCCAAATCGATAAACACGAGCATAATAGGTCCCAGTAGAGAGGGTGTTATTCTCTATAGCGATTCACATTTGAAATCGTTGACTAAGTAACCGATATACTACGAGTAAAGTAGCCCGCGCGCTACGCACGTGAGATAGAATTAGAGCTAAGCCGAGAGAGAGATGCTTTGTCGACAAAACTAGCGCTTAAATTAAAAATACATACACACACTAAGGGCCTGTTGTTTGATCAGTAGTTAAACTAACCAATTGTTAAAAATCGTAACTAATGGTTAAATCTCAAGGAAATGTGTCAAATTTTCGATTCTTTTTTCGAATTTTAACCATTAGTTCAGTTAACTACTGATCAAACAACAGGCCCTTAATCGTTAAATATGGTCTGACGCAACCATATTATTATTGAAAAGTGATTTGTTTAAAAGAGAATCACAAAGCTGATATGGTTATCGTTACCTACTGGGTCAATCGAATGTTTTTTTCCCTTAGTTTTTTCGCCTATTTTAAGTCATAATATTTAACCGGCATAGAATGCGTTAAAGCATTCATTTCGCCGTTTGTGAGCAAAGAATTTTAAATAATTAACTTATAAGGCACCCTCATTACTATTAATGTGATTTCTATTAAATTAAACACACACACATACACACATACACACACACACACACGGCGAAAGGCGGCGGCGGCGGCGGCGGTTCGGCGGCCTATGATACACTCATAGGTCAATTTTTTAATAAATTATGTCATCTAGGTACCCTTTTGTACAACAAAATACCATCCTGTGATTTCAAGACAATTCTTTAGTTTATTAGTAAACACAATAATAGTATCTAATTAAGGCGCCATGGACGACCGTGCAATCTTTAGCCATCTAGCGTAACGTAGAGCTCGAATTACGTCGCTTTTAAATGGTCCGAAAAGTTTCTCTTATCTCTCTCACTCCTAACTTCGAGGCAGATAAGAGAAATAGGGACTAACCAATTAAATGTCAGCGTGACTTCTCCCTGAGAATTAATTTGATCTTCCTTATGTAAAGAGGATGTTAAAGATTAATGACGGTAACATTTTATGTTCCAACACGACTACTTGATAACTTTTTTAGGGTTCCGTATTCAAACTAGGAACCCTGATAGTTTCGCCATGTCGTTCCTTCCGTCCGTCCGTCTGTCCGCAGCCTAGGTCAGAGACTCTTAGTTATAGTGGTGGTAGGACCCTGTGCAGGGTCCGTCCGGATCGCTACCACCATCTTATCCATTAACCACCCGCCAAGCAACGGTGTTCGCATTGTTGTGTTCCGGTGTGGGGATAAGACAACCGGTGAAATTACTAGCATAGAGGCATTCCATCTTAGTCCTCAGGGTTGGCAACGCATTTGAGGTCTTGGGATTATAGTCTTGAGAATTCAAATGTCTATGGGTCTCAGATTCCACTTACCATCAGGTGGCCTGAGTGCTCGTGTGCCTTCTCCTTAACATAAAAAAAAAAAAAAAAAAAAAATAGAAAGCTGTAATTTAGCATGAATATACATATTAGTCACGCCAACAAAGTGGTACATTAAAATTTTGAAAACATTTATTTTTGGGTACCTCCCCTAAACGTAACGTGGGGATTTATATTTTTTTCTCGTTCTACTCCATAATTTGGGGTGTCGTTGGATAGGTCTTTCAAAAATATTACGGGTTTTGAAAACAATTTTTCGATTAAGGGATCCGTTTATGAAATATTAAGCTTTAAAACGCTAATTTTTATTAGAGTCAATTGTCCTCCCCGCCCCTACAGACAAAACTACAAATACTAAAAAATTGAAATAGAACTTAAATGTGAGAGCATGTTACGAATTTTAAATTAAAACTATCAGGACTAAGTATACATCATTGTATACTTAGTCCTGATAGTAGTAGACATCATTGGTTCTTGAGATACAGGTGATTAAAGTGTTTATTCCTCCTAAAATCATCTGACGGCATCAATTGACTTTAAATAGAAAATTAGTTATTTCTTGTTGATTTTTATGTTTGTAGTACTTAACGGCTTCGGAACCCTACACCGAGCATGGTCCGACATGCTCTGGCCCGATTTTATATTAGATTAAATATTAGTAGACAATGTCATACAAATAGACCTAGTCCCAAACTAAGCTCTAGGCTTATACGTCGGCTTTATAAGCAGCTCCTAGTGTTCAAAGCAATACATACTCTATTCGTAACCATCTTAAATTCAAAATGCTTGTAGGTACTATTACTATGAAGTTAGAGCTTGTTCACACTAGCGTTTTTGCCGGCGGTTTCTCGGCGGAGCGCTCGAGCGGGAACGCGATCGGAATGCTGCGAGCACGCGACCGAAACGCGGCGTGTTTATTATAAGAACTGCACAACGCGTCATGCACGTCGCGACTTTTTATCCGCTGCGGCACGGTCGCGTGCACGCCGCGTTTTTCAATTCTTATTATAATCACGCCACGTTTCCGTCTCGTGCTCGCAGCGTTCCGGTCGCGTTTCCGCTCCGCCGACAAAAACGCTAGTGTGAAAGGGCTCTTAGACGCCTTCTTTGGTATAACGGCAGAGCTGCACACGTTTGCACCCTGTCGCTTTAGCGCTTTTAATAGATTAGTGCAGCAGATCACACATGTCGTCAAAGTGACAAAGCACTAAAGTGAGCAGCTACTTAAAAGGCTGATCGTATAATGGGTAGGTACGAGTCAACTATAAACATTGGAAAAAGAAATACATATGCATAGTAAGCATCCAAATACAATGGGATAAATACTCGCGCTCATCGAACAAATATTTGCTCTTACCAGGGACACATAGACCAGAGTAGAGCCAAAGAATAAGTTATAATACTACGTACAGCAGGTTCTCTGTTAACAAATTCCCTGTTTAGGTACGACAATCCTGCCTAAATGAGTTCTAATATAAACCCTATGCTTAGGGCCGGCCGGCATGTACTTGTAGCGGCGCGAAGAAATCAAAGAGTGTGGTGTCCCTGGGAGAGCTCCCGATACCTGTTTCACGCCCGCACGGGTATCCGTGTTCTTAGCCCCGGCGGAATTAAGTGTCCGAACTGCACGGATCCGTGTAATACCCGGGTTAAAGAACACGTTCGAGCGGGCCTTAATTACCCGCAGGGTTATACCCGTCCGCGACGGTTTGACGCACGCATGTTGTTAATAAGGGCCACTATTGCAAATTCAGAATATATTCTAACTTATAACTACCTACATAATTAATTCATAGCTCTTATAAACACGGCTTGGCAAGTGCTACCCTTCGAGGACGGGCAATACCCTCGTGTCCGGAGTTCGGAGATAAACTCAGGTAGCCGGGTACTAACTACACGGATACCTCGGTACCGTTATAAACGCGTATCCGTGTAACACGGAAACAGATACCCGACCCGTCTAGACGAAACTCGGACATGACCGCGAGCCCTAAGGCAGGGCCTTGTTCTAGCAATTACGGAAAGTCGTCAAATTGGTTTAAAAAAACTAGAATGATGTTGATACCGATCAACCATCATAAAACCCAATGAACTTCACCGCCACCTATGGTATTAGTTCTATTTTTACGGCCGCCTTTAGTTTGTTCTGGGTCCAATTGCAGTAATTGGAACAATATATTTGCGCGACGCACTCTGCCCGAGTCAATTGACTGGCTAATGGGGATTGTTCGAGAGAATTCTATTAGCGGTCAGCTGTTTCCAAGGGCGGGGGAGGTAGTGGAAACGTGTGTCAATCATTGTTATAGTAAAAAATACGATTTTCAACGACGGGGTAATTAAAATAGCCTCACTCAGAGTCAGTTAATGACGATTAAGCGGTTCCTTGTGACGAATTTCGAGTCTTTGAAATGTCTCTGAGTACGGTGGTTAGGGCCGTATTAACCTTTTAAACGCCTTACGTCAAATACAAATGCGTCACTCACATGCCAAGCATGTATTAAAAATTATACAAAATTAAACTCAATCCGTACGAAATAAAGTCTCTTTTAAACAGTACCTTTAACAACTATAAGTGTCGGTAGCGTTGTAGGCACGACAGCTCATACCTACTTTAGTCGTCGTTGGCGTTTAAAAGGTTAACTTGACCACGTAGTGGTGGTAGGACCCTGTGCAGGGTCCGTCCGGATCGCTACCACCATCTTATCCATTAACCACCCGCCAAGCAACAGTGTTCGCATTGTTGTGTTCCGGTGTGGGGATAAGACAACCGGTGAAATTACTAGCATAGAGGCATTCCATCTTAGTCCTTAGGGTTGGCAACGCATTTGAGGTCTTGGGATTATAGTCTTGAGAATTCAAATGTCTATGGGTCTCTGATTCCACTTACCATCAGGTGGCCAGAGTGCTCGTGTGCCTTCTCTTTACCATAAAAAAAAAAAAAAAAAAAAAAAAAAACGTACTTAAAATCATAGAGTTGTCATTTTAACCTCGTGAGAAACGGTGTTTCATAAAAGGCAAATAATCAAGGCAATTTAGTTTCAACTTTATTTTAACAACCTTAAAGTTCATTTTAGTTTGTTTCAAAATTAAATATGTCATATAAGAGCAAAGGTGATTGAACTTTACCTGCATACTGATTCAAATTCCCACTCACAAAAATCTCCGTTTGTAGTATGGTGGGAGTTGGGACTTACGGGGTTAAACCCGTATATTGTTTCTAACAAAGTATTAGTGTTTGTAGTTCAGTTTTAAAGAGTTCATCAAAAATCAAATGCTTTTAGGGCCAAATTTATGAACTAACTAGCTGCTACTCGCGACGGCGTCCGAATAGAAGTCGTTTATCGGTATCAGCGCGGGAATTGTCCAATTTTCGGGATTAAAAATATGTCCTATTTATTGCAGGACCTAACATGTATGTGTGCCAAATTTCATCTCGATCCATTATGTGGTTGAAGCGTGATTGAGTGACAAAAATCCAAACTTTCTCATCTATAATATTAAATAAGATTTTGAGTCAGATGACCATCTCCAAGATACCTCAAAGTAAACGTCAACTGATAGATAGGTGTCCTTCAGCTCCATCACCTCCGTATAGTAATGTAATCGGAAAACGTTCAGCCGTGTCGTGGCGTGGGTGTCATATGGGAAATGACGGTTATTATCCATGAGTTAAGTGTCGTATTTGTATTTGGCGTAAGTGGTTGAAAGGTTAACGTAAGGCCCATTAAACTACAAACAAAGTTTTTTGAGAAAAATGAATTTACCAGCAAGGAAATAAAGTTCAATTACCTTGCCCTTAAATGCTCTTTTCAATTGTGAAACAAATAAAAAATAATTTTATATTTATTAAAAAATAGTTTAAACTTAACTCCCTGAATTATGTACCTCCACTAGCACATCAGGTCTAACGAGGGGGATAAAACTTGTCATAACCTATTTTTCAATACTGTAGAGGGGTCATACACACTCTTAAAAACAAAAGTGGTCTCTCCTGTGGTCAATAGTTAAAAGATTGTGTGCATATAAGTTATGTTTTTATATGATAGGTCTAAAGCAGTCCTGACAGCGTTTTTGCGGGAATGGGCTTAACCAGAAAATTAGGCCTTAAAAACGTTAACTTTCGGTGTGTCCACAGGAAAGACGGTAACCTAAATCTGTGTGACCCAGAGATTATTATTTACGATCACCTTCGCCGACGCCGATCACCGACGCTTTGCTGTTTGGTCATTCTGCTACTCCGGCTAACTGCTTTAAATAAGATTTGACGATTTGCTTTTTTAGGTGATAGCGTTTTTGACAATACGTACTTTGGTCATATGCTACACGGACTAATTGTTATTTTGATGTTCTGCGTTATGGACTAACGTCTAACGTCGTATGGCTGATGAGTCAAAATACTAATAGGACGCCTGAAATTTTGCTTCTTGGTCAATTTGCGTCGCTGGATATTTTGTTAGATATTTAGACGATGCGATACTCCTCATTTGGCTGTGTTGGCTTGCGTGTTTATGATTTCAAACGTGCGGACGTTTATATGATGTTAGGTAAAGCACAGAGTACTGGCACGACCACATTCGACCTTCTTAAATGCGATTTTGTCAGGAAGAGCACTTCTATAAGTCCTCTATAATGCGTATAAAATCCGTTGGCAATGAGCAGCATTACAACATTCAGTTTTGTTATCTGCGGTGGTATGTTCTTGGTGGTAAGTGTGCTGGCCGCAGTCACGTAATGAATGATATCAAAAATGATAAAGTTATGAGTTTAAAATTTGGAACATCTTCCAAAAACCAACTCAAATTACATAGGCCCCAATTCTAGTATCAATTGAAATTAAAATTTAGTCAATACGAAACTTTGCTTAGCACCTACAGATACGAGTATGTTACAGGTAGCATTGGTAGCAATGCAGGTCGTGTCTTCCCTTTATCTCAACCCATCTTGGAGTACTTATAATAAATGTTTGTAGATAAAATGATGTATGCAACTGAAACATAATTACTAATGAAACTCGCCTTCAGGCTGGTGTTTTAAGTCTCATTATGTATCAGTTACATAAACTACTATTGTAGCGTTACTCAGGCGCAATAAGTCAACGTTCTGGAGTCGCACCAAGTCTGGAGACGCTGGACATTTTGGCATAGATGCAATTCTAATGCTCACGTGTCTACACAGCCGCCAGCTGTGCAGTGTTGCGTTAGACCTTGCAATTTCCTGTTGTCAGTAATTCAGTTGCAACTGGTGCCAGGGTCCAATGGCTACCGTCCAGTCGACAAAGTGTAATGTCTAAGACTAGAGTCTTCCAAAGGTTTTAAAACAATCCCGAGATACCGAGATCGGTTGATATTGGTCCCGATACTTACACATATAAGTAAGGTCCTTATTCCCTATCATAGAACAGTTGGAGGTAGCTTCAAGTTCTCGGCATCGAAGATTTACGAATAAAAATATATCAGTCAACTTTTAAATTCAAATTGCGTGTTTTACAAACAGATAAGCTTAGAAAATACATTTAAAAAAAAGGTTTCAATGGTGTTTTATCAAAGGGTCTATCGCTGTTTCTACATGTTTTAAAATAAACTGTATTTTTTTTTCTTTTTACTTTTTATCATTGTTTTGTGTATTTAGACACAATTTTTTTGCCTAAATTTTGTAAAGCTATAGGTATATACTGTTTGATCTGCCTGCTAAATTGTGTTTATTCTAAACTGAGTGCGGATAAAGGCGGACTGAAAATCAGCGCTGCGAAGGCTCGAGCACTCGCCGGCGGCGGCGCTCGCAGCACATGCTGAGTCTGTGCTTTTTGTCACAACGTTTCTTTATTTATTATAACTTTTCTGATATTGGGTGACAATAAATACTTATTATTCTTATTCTTATTAAATACAACTTTACCAAGTGTCATGATTCAACCGAATATAAGTCAAAATTCTGGAGCGCTCCAAGGCGGCGCGTGCGTCAAAATAGGTACTGCTGACGTCACTTGGCACACTGATTCGGCGGTTGTGTGGACAGCCGAAGGAAAACAGACTTTGTTATGACAGTTGTAGTTGGGTTGGAATTTGGAATTCTTCAAATGGTTTTACGAGGTCTATTTCGTTAGGCCAAAATATTTTTGGTCAAACGTTTCATTTCCCAAATTTTTATTTGCCAACCTGCTTTGTTTTCATCAATCGTAAATATTTCAGGATTTTATAAAAGCTAACCTAACTTGACCTATAGGAATCGGTACTAAAATAAATTCTGAAAAAAATATGTAACATTGGTTTGGCAAATGAAAAATTTGGGAAATGATACATTTGACCAAAAATATTTTGGTCGAACGGCAGGCTCCCAGTTTTACGATTTAAGATTCCTCGCATTCCACGGAATGTTGGGCATATAACTTTTAGCCCTCATTTTTTTTATACAAAATGGGTTTGCTCTTGACCCTAGTCGAGACCAGAAAGTCAGGACAGGGTCGACGATGAAGCGAGCTTACCCAGAAGCTATCATAAGGGAAGTTACGTTCGAGATACATTCATATTCGTTCGATATACATAACATCACGCCTTCATTCCCAGAGTGAGGTAGGCAGAGCTACAGAAATACCAACAACTCTAAAAAGAATTCTGTTTACAAATACATTTTGCACAAACAGGCCAAGAAGTTTACTATTACCTACTCGTATAACGTTTGACATCGAAAGACAAAATGTATTGGCATTGAGTTGTGTGATTTGATATCTATTGTCTTAAGAATAGGAGTGCATAATAAAAGAATCATTACACTATCCATGTCAAAACCATGTTTATAGAACGACTCTCAAGTATTTTTATTTAGTAAATTTGAGTAAATTGCTAATAAAAATAATTTAGTCACTAGGTATGTTAATTTTGAACGGCGCGTTCCATTGTTCCATTGAATTCTAGCTATCCCTTGTTTAGAACTTCTAAAGATTTAACGATGTGTTTTTATTTATTTGTATTAGGGACGACGATGATAGGCATACTTATACTATTTGTAACTGTAAGTGAAAATAGATTTAATGTTTAAAATTGGACCAGCGTTCACACGTTTGCTTACGGCTGGTAGACAAAAGTACCAAACTAACTTGACCTCTAAGCTCAAAAGAAATGTGTAACTGCACTTATCCATTATGCTGGTTTTTATTAAATCGCTATGAATATTTTCCTAACATAATGTAGCCGTATTAGTTCTTAGCGCTGAGCAAGATAAGGATAAAGCTACAAAAGGTTCGAATGGAAATTTCCTCTGTCCTTACATTCTATAAATAACTTAAGGGTCACTGTTTATAAAACACGGAAAAAAATATAAATGAATGGGCAGTCGCTAGCCATGTTTATGCATTATGGAAACTGTTTTTGTATGTCTAGACGTGACTGCGGTACAGTCGCGCCCTAACTACTTTAAAATAGAAAAACCGGGCAAGAGCATGTCGGACCATGCTCATTGTAGGGTTCCAAAGCCGTTAAGTACTACAAACATAAAAATCGACAAGTAATAACTAATTTTCTATTTAAAGTCAACTGGTGCCGTCTTAGATGATTTTAGTAGGTATAAACACTTTAATCGCCTGTATTTCAAGAATCAATGATGTCTACTTAGTCGTGATAGTTTTCCTTTAAAATTCGTTATATGTTCTTTCATTTAAGTTTTTTAGTATTTGTAGTTTTGGCTGTAGTGGGAAAGGAGAGGGGCACATACAACTAATAACATTAAATAAAAATTACACTCGGCAACAAAAGTTTGTCCCAAAATTGATTTTGGGACGAATAGTTATTTTTACTAAAGGTAATTGTAGTACCTCATCTACTGTTATATTGAAAACTATTTACGAAAATAATTAAACCTCTATTTTACCTTGTCTTTAATTCTATTATTATTGCATTGTTTACGATACTACTGTTTACTGTTAAGTGAGTACAAACTACCATAACGTTGAAAAATAACAATTTTAAAACTAAGTGAAATAGAGCTATTGGAACACCAAATATAGATGATTAGAACTTATGTTAACCATATATGAAGGATTACATACGTAAGGTTTAGCAATACCAATATACGAATCAAAACACGACATAAATAAGATTCTATTATATTCTGAGGAATTCGGTCTTCAGATTGTAGTCTCGAGAGTACAAATGTGTATGGGTCGAGCCCACTTGCCATCAGTACGTTTAGCATAAGTTGTATTTTCTCGCTTGTCGCTCTATCGTTACAGACTAGATAGAAAGGGAGATCTGAGCGACAAATGAGCAACAAACAAGTCGAGGACCACTTGTGCTAACCCTCTAGGTGGCCTGTGTGTGCATTTGCGTTTTCAGTGTCATATAAAAACCAATTAATAATTGTTATTAACAAGGTTTACGTATTTCTGTTACACTATTATTATGTACAGTCAGCTGCAAAGAAAAATAAATTTACTTAGGTATATGTATTCTTTCTGAGTAATTAATTTATGTTGAATTAAGCAAATTTTCAAACAGTTTTGTCAGCGAATGTACTTATAATTGTATGCGCCGGCGCTGCTGGAGTGGTCGCGGTGCACTAACACATACAAAAAAACACCTTGGCCAGGAGCCTTTAAACAAAAGAGGGCTCTGTATTCAATTTAAGTTAGGAATACTTAACCATCCATTAGAAGTATTAGAACGTACCTTCACTTGATGATGATTTCTTTATTTTTGGGTTCCGTAGTCCAAAAGAAACCCAATAGTTTCACCATGACTGTCGGTCGGTTCACGGATTAACTCAGTCTTGGTACAATAAAGCTGTAATTTGGTATACTTCTAAATTTAAATTAGGTACGCTGTCAAAATTTACAAAATAAAATCTTGTCATTTTTTACACGAACAAAGGTTTTTTTTTCATTTTAACACCGGGTGAGGTATAATTGGATACGTGTTCAAAAAACATTACGAATGCATGTTTCATTTGTTAGTCCTTTAACTCAAAAGCATAAATTCCTTGTAGCGATTCACCGAATCGCATTTCACCTCGAATGAACAAAACTTCAATAGAATCTTTTACTTAAAGCAATTTTTCGCGTGGCTTTTTACATTAGAATAATTATTTTGTAGCATTTCATTTTTCGTGTAGTATTTTACCCTAGACGCATTTCGTCGCGATCGATGTTTGTTTGGGACTCTATTTAATTTGACGCGTAAATTGATGTTCGCACTAAATTTCTGTATCATTTTTTTTTAAAACGTGTTTTGTACCTGTAGTCTCATGTCTTAAATGCTATCAAATTCATTGAAATATTATCATCATCGTGTTGTTACCGCGACGCGAGCGTCTCCTGCAGCGGGACCGTCGCGCCGCGCCGTAATAAGCGCGCGAAGACTTTGACTAAATAAAACAATTAGATTTTATGATCGAGGTAATTATAGTAGATTGGCGAACTATGATATTAAGCGATCGCAGCGATATGCTATTACAAAATATGCGATTGAGGTATACTGTGATTTAAAATATTTGCTAATAATAAAATTGACGATCGAAACCAAATGAAACAGTAAAATAAGTGATCGAGGTAAAATGCGACTAAAACTATTAGCGAACAAAAAAAAAATGCGACTTTGACACAAAGCGAAAATAAAATACACGATCGAGGTGAAATGCGAATCGATGAATCGCTACAAGAAATTTATGCTTTTGAGGTAAAGGACTAACAAATGACATGTTTGTATCAATTTTTAGATTTGAAGGACCGTATAGGATTTCTTATAACTTGAATTTGACATTTTCGCTAGAATTACACATCAAACCTACAGCTAGTCCTTCAGGCAAAACTGCTGGTAGTAAAAATCTGAACATATACGGGAGGAAAGTGAAACTATCATAACATAACTAAGTAAACTTAATTGATTGAATACCCTACTAAAAGAATAACCCTTTTGGAACGAAATATATGACTAAGTTATTTGTTAAACTAACCATTCACTATAAGGGAAACCTTAACAGCTAAAGCACAGATAACCCTTATAAATAGCGCTTTAAAAAGCATATCGATCGGCTTTTCTAAGTAAAAGACTTATAAAACCCATTCGAAACCCCTTGAATGGGATAGCGGGTTTTAAAAGCAAATCGAACGGCTTTTAAGTGATACGGCTTTTCTAAGCGAACAGTGCCTTGAAGCGAAAAAAAGAGAGCTTTTTTATTATAAGAAGAAGGCACACGAGCACTCAGGCCACCTGATGGTAAGTGGAATTTGAGACCCATAGACATTTGAATTCTCAACACTATAATCCCAAGACCTCAAATGCGTTGCCAACACTGAGAACTAAGATGGAATGCCTCTATGCTAGTAATTTCACCGATTGTCTTATCCCCACACGGGAACACAACAATACAAACACTGTTGCTTGGCGGGTGGTTAATGGATAAGATGGTGGTAGCGATCCGGACGGAGGTTCCTACCACCACTAATGATGTTGCTTATGTGGCTTGAATGTTGTCCCTTTCTTAAAAACTCAGGATCACGCCAAAAAAGGGACAAAACATAAGCGACGTCATTCACGGTCACTTTTGTTCGCTTCAAGGCGTTGTTAGTCGTGCAATCTCCAGTGTCATATTAAGAGCCCTTTCACACTAGCGTTTTTGTCGGCGGTTTCTCGGCGGAGCGGGAACGCGATCGGAACGCTGCGAGCACGCGACGGTAACGCGGCGTGATTATGATAAGAATTGCACAACGCGGCGTGCACGACGCGATTTTTTATCCGCTGCGGCACGGTCGCATGCACGCCGCGTTTTGCAATTCTTATTATAATCACGCCGCGTTACCGTCGCGTGCTCGCAGCGTTCCGGTCGCGTTCCCGCTCCGCCGACAAAAACGCTAGTGTGAAAGGGCTCTAAGCGTCTTGGGAAAAGTAAAGCATCTCGAACTCCACAGACTAAAAAAATTGGCATAACATTGTAGCACCTAAAATAAATATTGATACATTCTTGTTATTTGGTTGAGTCATTGAGTCACATAGTTTATTTTCACGTTTCGCGTGAAACACGTGCAGTCTAGACTGACTCGTTTTGGCACAACGGGTGAAGGTCAGACAAGGTTAACGGAAATCGGTGTCAAATAAATTTAATTTTAGTGGTAGGTGTAATCATTTTAGATACTCAATTTGCTGAAGTTATAACAGGGTTTCTTTATTTATTATTTATGTCCGATACGAAAAAACAAAACAATGCCACGAATTGTAAGTCCTTGTATCACTGATATTATGAATGATGACGTAGTTTACTTAGTCAAATGAGAAATTACTTAGAAAAACGTTCTCGAGCCTCTTAGGTACGTCTATATCTTTTATTTTGTTAATATTATATAAAGTGTTACAAAATAATCCGTAAAAAAGAAATTATGAAAGTAGTGTCAACCCTAGTATACTGTATACCTAAGATACTGAACTGACGTTATTTAATAAGGGTTGACACTACTTTTGTAATTTCTTTTTTACGGATTATTTTGTCACACGTTGTATATGTAAAAGAAACTATCCGTCTGTCTGTTTTGCTACGCTTTCATTTCTGTATTTGTACCAATAATATTGTTCCAATAGATGATTTCATTGCTTGATACCGTTTTTCAAGATATCCAATGTTTACTAGAAACATTACGGCTTCATAAAATAACAAACCCCTATTTACTATTGAAATTATTATGGTGTTCGTTTAATAACTTTAACGAATCTAGCTGCAGCATAAGTGCAAGTTTATCTAATATACAGGGTAAATTTTTAATAGGTGCACAAATTTTAATATTGTTAATCAATAACACATGTTGTGTTATTTTTACTCTAGCTTAAAAAGTATTAGAGATATTGCCCATTCAATGATTCCACTAACTTAACGATATTCATGAACCCTCTAACGCAGGGGTGCGAGGAGAGGGGAGTGTTGTTAAGTAAGTTAATAAATGAAATTTCAAATTTAGAATATCAGTAGGTGACAGGCTTGTTGTCTGATAACTCTGATAAGCTGTACATGAATTTTCAAATTTCGAATATCAATACAGTGTATCGCATACCTACAGCTTGATAACCCATGTCATCATTTCTAGTGTGACTTTGTGTCCACACGAGAAGGTAAAAGAGAAATAATTTGCAACAAAAGAAAATAAAAAAAATACCTCTTTTTATTGTCATGTATATTAACGATACAATATCATGTGTTAAAATTTGTGCACTGATAAAAAAAATACCCTGTATAAAATTCTCGTCTCACAATGTTCGTTCCCATACTCCTCCAAAACGGCTCGACTGATTCTTATGAAATTTTGTGTGCATATCGGGTAGGTCCGAGAATCGGCTAACATCTATTTTTCATACCACTACACGTGACATGAAAGAGAAAAAATGGCAGCGGGCGAATCCGCTGGCGGGTCGCTACCTAGTTTATTTATAAATAAAGTTGAATATGAAGCAAAGTGGCTTTCAGCGTCTCTCTGTCTAAATATCCGCTAACTCCTAAATAAACCACACAACCGATTTCGATGGGGTTTTCGTGTGTAATAAATTCTGATTTTTGTAGGTACGTGCGTTACAATAAGCTCACATTGTTAGTCTATCTATACTATAAAGTTATATACAGAGGTAAAGTTTGTGAGTTTGTAAGGGGGTAATTTCTGTATCTACTGAACCGATTTTGAAAATTCTTTTACCGATAGAAAGCCACGTTATGTGTAAGTGTCTTAGGCTATGTTTTATTTTTCTACGCGGACGGAGTCGCTGGCAACCGCTAGTTTATTTTTAGGTTAAGATTTAACGATGTTTTCATTATACTATTCTATTTTAAGTTGTTTTCTTTTAAAATAACACTTTCGTAGAAAAGAAGTTGTCTGTGTGCCAAATAGTACTTTGTTTACAATCTTTAGCCATTTCTATTGATTAGTACAAATGTTTACAAACAAATTTTAACTTTGTTATCAAGTTTCAAATAGTTTTGAATTGTTGTTTGGCATGCGTCGGCGCAGCGGGCCAGTTCAGTATCGGTCGAAACTGGACTTGATTGAGAGCATTCGGATGTCTATTGGTATTTCCTTCAATTGATATCTGCTTGAAGGAAATTATAATTAGGCCGTTGCTATTGAGTCGGTCTACATGAACCTACTTGATGTGAGTGATTACTAAGTGGCTGTATTAAGGTCGGACGATACTGTAGTTACTTAAGTACAATTACGTTGATTTCCGCTTAAAGAGGTTTGTTTATGATGAAGGACAACCTTTATTGACTTAAATGATCTAAGTGAAGTTAATTTTAGCAGACCGCTTGGACACTAAACTTGTATGTTATGATTCTACCAGGGTTTAGGGTTCCGTAGTCAAACTAGGCACCCTTATAGTTGGTTCTCTATTGGATGGCATAAAATTATTTGTAATAATAGTGTTACGCATAATTGCTTTTAGCCGAAATAATTGTGTCCATAATCATCTTTACGTATATATTATTACGCATAACATTAAAATGCATAAATACAGTAAGCATAATTGTCATCAAGACTAACGTCAAATAGCATAATTGCAAAAAGTCATAATAATTAATTGGCATCATTACAAAATGGATATCATACTAACCTAACCTAACCTAATGTACCTAACGTGACCTAATTTAACCTTAAGTATCTAATAATTATTAGCCCAAACAATAATATGCATAATGTGTATTAGTCAAATACAAATTAGTCCAACTAAAATTATTCTAATAGCCTAATATGCTAAAAAGGAGTAAGCTAAAGTATAATAATGCGACAGCACAATTATGCCAATACAAATTATACGAAAACAATTATGCGAAAAAATATTAGTCTAAAACACATTATGCGATCCAAGGGATCCCCTTATAGTTTCGCCATGTCCGTCCGCAGCCTAGCTCAGAGACTCTTAGTACTAGAAAGCTGAAATTTGGCATGAATATATAGCCTGACAAGATTCTATTTAGCCCTATTTCAATACTAATTTGTATTGAAATAGGGCTAAATAGAATCTTGTCAGGCTTTACATATTAGTCACGGCAAGAAAGTGGTAAAATAAAATGTTGAAAAAGTTTTTTTACTGTGTACCTCCCCTACACGTAACGTGAGGCTATATATTTTTTTGGTCTACCCTTTAGTGTGGGGTGTCATTGGATAGGTCTTTCAAAAACATTATTGGTGTGTGTACTCATTTTGTCGATTAAGGGATCCGTTTATGAAATATTAAGCTTTAAAGCGCTAATTTTTGTTAGTGTGTGTCCTCCCCCCTACAGCCAAAACTAAAAATACTAAAAATCTGTAAAAAATCTTAAATGTAAGAGCATGTAACGAATTTTAAATTAAAACTATCAAGACTAAGTTGACATCATGGGTTCTTGAGATACAGGCGATTAAAGTGTTTATACGTACTAAAATCATCTAAGACGGCACCAATTGACTTTCAATAGAAAATGAGTTATTACTTATTACTTGTTCATTTTTATGTTTGTAGTACTTAACGGCTTCGGAGCCCTACACTGAGCATAGTCCGACATGCTCTTGCCCGGTTTTTTTAGACTTATAGTTCTGTCACCATTTGCTATCACGTTAAGGAAGCAAAGACTATCAAATTAGCGTTGAACAGTTTCTAAATTCATACATTTGTAACTTGATTGCTCATCATTACTCTGATAACAATAAAATTTATGAAAACAAGCTCCTCGTTAAATAATGAAGGAACAATATCGAATTCGATGGAATACCAGGAGAGGAGAAATTGTGATCATCTGGTCTGGGATTCTACAAGGTAATAACGATATCATTTTTGACCTGTTTCCGTATTGTCAACGTTTTGATAACTCTTATGTCATTGATAATAATGGCGACCGAGTTAAAAACGATGCTAAAACACATCAAACACGATATAGTTTTAACGCAGTAGTATAGAGGCCCAGCACGCCATATGACTTGATAAGAATATCACATAGGGAAAGATAGAAGTACCTACATCGAAGAAGTGTTAGACAAAGGATAACTTACAAGAGTCCAAGATAATTTAATAAATAGTATTTCAAGGTATTGTCGATTTATAGAGAGAAATTGAGGAAATTAAGTAATTTTCGCTACACTCACTCAGTCACTGTAGTTCTGTTTTTAAATAAGAAGAGCCCGGAAGTGGAATCAAACCTTTAAGCTCGTGTTTTCTGTACTGCACCCCTAAGCCAAAAGGCAGTATCGCAGATAAAACTTCTGTAGCAATATCAATCTTATTAATAACAATAGAGAATTGAAACTGCTTTGGTTATTGAATGTGAGATACTGCTTTTTATCTTAGAAGGGCAGTGTAGTATGACATCGGGAGGCTGTGACAATTCTGACTCTGATTAATTTAAAAAATATTGTCTATGAAATGACTATCATTGAAATATTGTCATTGACGACACGCTAGCCTAGTTGGGAGTGACCCTGCCTTCGAAGCTAGGGGTCCTGGGTTCAAATCCCGGTAAGGGCAAATATTTGTGTGATGAGCACGAGTATTTGTTCCTGAGTCTTGGATGTTTTCTATGTATTTAAGTATATATTTCTCTATATAAGTAAGTTTATCGTTGTCTAGTACCCATAGCACAAGCCTATTTTAGGGCTTAATTTGGGACTAGGTCAATTTGTGTGACATTGTCCCGTGATATTATTATTATTATTATGATATTATTATCATTTGCACTGCGTGGTATTTGTCAGGTTGTAACGGCTCATAATACGGCGTCTGAACTCCTGATTCTAGCACGATCCTCCTAAGTCTACCTTACTTCCCGGAAGGCTATTTAGTGCCAAAGGTTAAAATGCACTTGGATCCTAGTGCACATACCTAAATGGTCCCAGTGGGATAAGTTATCACATATACTGAGTAAGGGACCACCAAACAGGCGAAACTCCTCATGGACTTCTAGACAGGGTTTTGTACGTACTACCTACTAGTTTCTTACCGGTTTAAACAGTTCCCTGTTTGCCAAAAGAGAGATTGTTGATTTTTAACAACAGCGTGGTTTCCTTTTGGAAAGTTCTACCGACACATGTAAATCTGCCTATTTGGACTACCTACATACATATAAAGTTACATTATTCAAAATGAAAAACGAGATTGTTTTACCGTTATATGTGTGCCGTATAAATTGACTTAATCGTTACTAGTTTCCATCGGTTGCGTCAACGTTATGTCTTCACCTAGTGAAGTAGGTAGACGTAATTGGTTTATAGGTATGCCAGATACCTTAGAATTTCCCAGAATTTCCAAAAGTAATATGAGACTGGATTATAATAGAGCTAAGAACTCTACGTAGCTTAAGTCTTTAGAATTGGTAGTGCTGATTTACCAACAGTATTGGAGAAGTTCAATATCACTGAAATTAGGGTCTGAACCTAATTGTTATGTTGGATTAAAGTGAACTAAGTCTAAAATAATCTATTATTTATACTTCTTAACATAGTTTCCATGTTTCAGAAAATTATACAATCTTATTCATTGTTATCGGTTTTTTTTATAACTTGCTTTTTTACAGTTTTTTGGCAATACAGTTGTTAGAACATGGAAACGATGACGACAAAGATATTCATTAACAGCTTTCGCAATAAGTATATTTAGGATATTTGTTATGGGGGTAAAGTTACTATGATCTCTTTACTTCTCCTTCAACAAGTAAATTACAAAGCCAACGGCACCAATCATTGGATAATTAGCCAACAATATCATGACACTCATGATGCACTTTGCATTTACGTCCGTGCATACAATGGATGGCCAATCATTAAATGACGCAAGCTACATTCATTTCATCCAAGGCTAAAAGATGGAGAGACCTATAAAAAAATAAACAAAGAAATACCTGGGCTGCACCTGTATTTAAACAGTTCAAATGTTAGTCTTTTTATAACCTCAGAATAATACATTCTATGGTTTCTCATACTTGGACATTTAATTTGTCGTTCTTGTTGATGAAAACGGACCAATTTTTTTTGTTTTGTCCCATTTTACCGACTGTGTAAATGCTGCATCAATTTTTTGGGTATAAATATCACCATTAAAAAAAATACGTCTTGTAGATTAAAAAGATATAATAAGCTAGTTACCATATTACAAAAGTATTTGAAGAGCCACAAATACTCTATTAAATACCTAAATTATGTTATGTTCCTTATGACAAGGTATGTTTTATTTATCCTTTCCTTCCTCATCTGACCTGGTGGACACTGTTTAAGCCCGAATACTCTTAACAATTCTATAGATTATTGCAGAAGATTAATGTTTAGTGTAAAAGTTTGTGATTTGCTTAAAATATTCCATCGCTTGCGTCATTGTTATCTTCCACGGATTAGCAACAGTGCCACGACTGTGGCTTGGTCACAACAATGGCTATTTGATCCTCCTTCGCTTGTCCGGTGTTCTGTTCGCGTTTTGACAAACATTCAGTTCTAAGTAGTGACGAATTCTGCGTCATATATATTAAAAGAAATGCCAAGCAAATGAATCAGCCTCAATATTATGAAAAGGTGAAGTTGCTCCGTAAAAATGTATAGAAGACATATTTTCTTCTTGAATGCTGCTTCAACCCCTATAATGAACTTGGTTTAACATGCGACTGCTTTTATTTAAACAGTAGATACTGTAGCACGACTATTTAAAAAAAGCTTTTAAGTGGTCGTACTACCGAACACACGGAGTATACCGGTGCTCAATACGTAGAATTTGTGGAATTAAAAATGCCGAACAACGTTTTAAAGACAAAGATTTATTTTAATTAAATCCTAAGTCGAAATACACAAATGAGAAATACACACACCGTAAAAGAGGAAAGCGAGCCGGTTATGTGTTCACAAATACAACTATCGATGACCAAATTACAAACCGAAAAAGAACATTATAAATGCTGTTCGATCAGGCGCGCGGGCCTTTTTTGAATTTAGGGGGGTTACTGGGTTGAATGAAGGGTGTGAGATGGTGACTAAAATACCAGTCAACAAATACTGGAATGCTACTCTAGAGACGTCGCTAAAGCAACACTACGAAATGTGACAATGGTATACTCACGGTTTCTGGGGTGATGTTTGTGTACAGAGACTATCGGTTAAAACAACTTATACAGATAATAAAAATTAAAAAGGAAAAATGCACGCGCGCCGGGTGTAGTCTGGTGCGGGCTGAGCGGTGGTGGTGCGGAGTCAACCTCTCCACGCCGTGGTGCCGGTTAGGGTAGGTGGAAGGACTGGAGTCTGGTTGGTGCGTAATAGCACTGGTGCCAAATGGGGTAGGCGGTAGGAACTGGAAAGAATGGACTAATAAATCTACGAGAACCAAACGAGGGGAACGGAATCTTGGGAAAACGAACACAGACGAAGCGTAACTTACCCGGGGAATAAACCGGTACTGCGGTGCCTTTGTGAGGCAGTACAAGACTCAAAAGTGGCCAAAAAAGGTTGAAGACTGAAGAATCTTGCGGGCGATACACTAGAGAGCCTTCACTGATCAAAACATGACTTTTCTTCAAAAAAAAAAAATAATCTTTATGTGACTATCAACATGTCAGCTCCGAATTCATAATGACCGAGAACAAGCGAGCGGAGAACGTCAGGAAAAATTCGAAAGTTTTTGAACTTAAAAATTTAAAAACATATATGACAAGCGACCAAAGAATAACATCACGTACCGGAACAAGGAGGTAACAATACGACGGTGCAAAAAAGGTTTAACTTTGCAGCGGTAATGCTGCAATACCTACAAAACAGAGAAATACATAAATCTGACGATCCCGTGGCAGCATAGTAATGACGCGTATTGCATTTATTTGGCGCAAGATCCCACAGACTATCGGATTTTGAATAATCAAATTCGCATCAAGATTTGTTGATACTTCTTTGAATGTGCGGTTGGGCTTAGTCCAAGTCTGCGTTTATCTGTACAATCATCTACAAAGAAATGTATCCAATTTTTAACCTTATTGCATTTTAATAAGGTTCCCGTGTGGTTGCCGGGTTAGAATAGTGCCACTCCATGGATGTCGTATGTCGATGTCTTCCCGTGGATGTCGTAGGCGACTTAGGGAATAAGAATAAGGGCTTGTAGTAACTGTTAGGCGATGGGCTTGCAACCTGTCACTAATACACTAGTAAACTTCTTGGCCTGATTGTGCAAAATGTGGTTACAGAATTATAAACAAGTCTTTTTAGAGTGGTTGTTATTTATGTAGCTCTGCTTCCCACTCTGGGAATGAAGGCGTGATGTTATGTATGCATGTTAAGGTACAAAAGTGGATGCATGCCTTTGTGGTTGACTGCACCTTCTTATATACTAAAACTTATACTGTACGTTTTACGGTGACCGTATGAAAGTTCATCAGCCTGTTTCCAAGTCTGGCAGCTATTTTTCATGTAGGCATTTGAACAAATTCCGATCGGATGTGTTGAAATAACACAAAAATAACATTTTTACATGAGACACGCACGCTTGGAAACATCTTTTGAGTTTTTATGCCACTGCTAATTTTATATGTAGACGTACCTAAATATATATGAAATAACTTATTTAGACACCGCGTAAAACGCTGTCCAGAAAGTTTTTGATAGTTATTTCGAGTGTATCTTAGTATCTTTTTTTTTTATGTTAAGGAGAAGGCACACGAGCACTCAGGCCACCTGATGGTAAGTGGAATCTAAGACTCATAGACATTTGAATTCTCAAGACTATAATCCTAAGACCTCAAATGCGTTGCCAACCCTGAGGACTAAGATGGTATGCCTCTATGCTAGTAATTTCACCGGTTGTCTTATCCCCACACCGGAACATAACAATGCGAACATTGTTGTTTGGCGTCAGGTTAATGGATAAGATGGCCATGATCCCTATCCTTATTTAAGTATATCATACATGCCAAAGTATGTTTGCTTGTTTGTTTAGTCTTCTCGTTTTAAATGCCTCCATGACCATTCATGTAAAATTTTGTACAGACAAACTCCTTGTACCAAAATTCTCTGTAACCACCTGGTTAAAGATGCTGTACAACCCTTTATTCTGGACAATCAGACAGCAGCTGAGAAAATTGCTGTTTAATATTAACTTTGAAAGCGGACAGAGTTACAGGCCAAAGTTGTTTGCCAATATTGTTCTAATATAAATACGAGGATGTCGCTAATATAAATTATAGATTATTTAGCGAGAAATCTCACTTCAAAGGCTATGTCAAGTTGCTTTGGTTTGTTTATTACCTTGTCACAGTTCCGCTAAACATTCCATTAAGAGATTCAAAGCCAGTGTACACCATTTCGATATAAAATTGGCTTCATATTGAGTACTTGGCTCGGAAAATGTTTAAACATCATAATGTACGTAATTAGCGCTCACCGAATCGAAGTGCTTCTTCATACTGGAACTGTTTTCTGACTCATTGACGTAAACATTGTTTTCATAAACTTGGCTGGAAATCGGTTTTGGAGTACAAGAGCAGTAAGTCAATATTGGATTCCATCCTAATTTGGGCCTAGAGGCTAATGGAAGAAGTAGTATTTTGAGTCAAGTAGGTTTAACGTTAAACTATGGAGACTAAACATAATGACGTGAAGACTGAAAATAAATAGTATAATAACTAGGTATACCAGTTAAAACATTAATGCGGTGAATGTTAGGGTTTAAAACCAAAGTTCCAAGCTTATGTTAGGGTTTAAAACCTTATAAAACACAACGGTGTTTAAATATTGACTACTACTTGCTGCATTTTACGGTAATCACGTGTTATTCTTGACCAGGGGGGTTATTATGAGCTAGCTTTGCATTTCATTTTACGGTGAGCGTAAAGATAAAGATAAAGAGACATTTATTCGCAACAATAAGTACACAATTACATTTTATACATACAAAAAAACAGAGAAACTGTTACGAAACGGTCCCAACTCAGCATTAGCTAGCCGTAAAGCCAGCGCTGATCTTCCGTTGGAACCGCTTGGTGAAGAGACGGAAAGTGACACTTAATACAAAACAACGCAAGAAGAAAAACAACATGGGCTATCATAAAATTTAAACAAAAAATAATAATAATATGTAAGAGAAGAAATATAGGACAAAGCTATGGCAGTTGTGTAGCTCTGGGGGGGTTATTATGACATAACTATGCAGTTCTGTTTACGCTCAGAGAAAAGGACAGAGCTATGTAACTGCCATAGCTCTGTCCTTAACGCTCACCGTAAAATGCACTGCATAGCTAGGTCATAATAACCCCCCTGGTGGGTCATCATGACATAACAATGCAGTTCTGTTTACGGTCAGAGAAAAGGACAGAGCTATGGCAGTTATATAGCTCTGTCCTTTTCTCTGAGCGTAAACAGAACTGCATAGTTACCTAGGTCATGATAACCCCCCTGTTCTCTTCTCTGAGCGGAAACAGAACTGCATAGTTATGTCATAATAACCCCACAGGGCTGAGATTCACACGGTAAAAACATATAGTCAACGTTTTGATAACTCTTAGTTACATGACAGTAATGACGGCCGAGATAATAACAATACCAATACACGTTAAAGCTACTATCATTTTAATCCAGTAGAATTAGGAGCCCTGGTTTTGCGATCAAAATAACCTGCAACTGCAACTCAAATCCGCAATACTTCACAGCCAAACTGCACATCTTCCAAGATTTGAAATACTGTTTCTAGGTCGATTTTGATCATACATCCTAACAATCGGTAAACCAGCTTGCCAAGAAAACACATTTCATGGAATGTGTCGCTGCTATTTGAATTTATACAGACACTTTAGAACGTAGTCAACCAACAAATTATATACTATTTACTTATATCCCGTTTATCATTAGTAAAATCTTGAAATGTACGGTTTTAAACCCTGGATGACTGCCAGTACCAACGTCTCGTTTTACAGAATCACGAATCCGTCTTACGTAAACCGAAGGTTTTCATCTAATTTTAGAGGAGACAGTTTTTTGGACTGCGACGTTGTGTTTGAGCTTTGAGTTCTGTACTTCTCTGCGTGTGTCTGTCCAGTGTTAAACATCTGCCAGGTATGGTAAATATTATTAAAGATATTTGGATTTTGATCGTTATATAAGTGATACCTAGTAGCGTTGACGCTATTGAAACGATAATCACAAAATATTTTGATAATTTGATAGTTGAGAGATATATTGGGTATTTGTTCACACAGTTACACCAAGTGAATTTTGTCGATATAGACCATCGTTGAAGTGTCTAGTTTATTGCCTAGTGCCTAGTCCAGTGGCGTAACTATACCTTCTGAGGCCCGTGGCAATGTCTTTGGATCCCGGACCATAGCTACATATTTTTTTTGTTATTTCTGAGCTGGCTGCCTGTTGGGCCGGAGCTCTCTTGGGTCGGGGGCCCGAGGCATTTTGCCAGCACTGCCACCCTATAGTTACGCCACTGGCCTAGTCTTAGACTCTACACCTAGACAGGAAGCCGCGGCGAGGTAAAATCGACATTGACACATTTTCACAACCACAACTCACTTGGTTTGCCTGATAGCCCATCGTCCATTTTTGTCCTTTGCATCTTCGAATCAAAAGTAGTCCAAATCGAAACTGTTACAGCCTTAGATATATGTTTTGTTTAAGATATTTATGAATTTTATGATGTTCTACTATAGTAATTCTCATCTGTTTCTGGGTAACTCTCACACCGACTCTTTTGTAATGGCCTATTCTTTTCAATCTTCATTTGTGATAGAATGTTGTTTGTGATTCCGTTATTATATACGGAAATATCTGTAATTTTTGGTTATTTTTCTTTTATTAATCTTCAACTAAGGGGGTCTGGCGCCCTAGTAAAAATGGTATAAGTCGTCTAAATATCAAGGGTACTAGTCTAGCATGCTCCGTATATGGTTTATACCATTTTATATTAAGAGTTAAGTCGTTTTCATTTATACTTATGCACGTTTATACAATATTAAGATAAAGAAAAGGATAGCAAACTGCAAGGCTGCAAGTTAAAAGAAGAAGGGAGATCAAGATTTATTAATAGCATTAGCTCGTAGAAGCCAAAGGTTCTGCTCACGGATTATGGCCGCAACGAGGTTAAGGCCCTCTTGTAAATGAATACGCTGTATCTTAGTATTTGTGTTATTATCCACTTTAAGCCTTTTGCACGATGTAACGCCTTTCCAAGCAAATAATGATAGGAGATAACAAGTAACTTTTGTATATAATTCAGTAAGACTGAAATTAAAAGAATTCAAAATTTTAAATTAAGGATTTTTTGTTTTATTCCATTTACTCGACCTAAATACGCGTTTGGAAGCTGCAGTTAATATATTGAGATTATAATTGTTAATTTCGATAGGCCGTTAATAAGCGATAAAATGTTATGCTTCAGAGAGTTCAGGCTTTTATTAGACTGTACTCTGTGTGTTAATTGTGTATAATGTTGTTTTTATATCTTACGGTCACGATGGTTTTACACGCTTTAATTTTTTATTATGCACTGTTCTTGTACATGTAAGTAATGTAAGTAAGCATGTATAATCGGCTTCAGACTTTGTAAATCAATTTTGAATCAGTTGCCGTTGATGTACTTAATGGGCTGAAGGTCATTACTTACTGTAACTATGTATGTACAATAATATGTGTGATAATTGGTTGTATAATTATGTGTCATGCGATAGCCCATTGAGAGTTCAAATCGTTGCGTTTTGTGGATTGGAGGAGCAGCGGATATTCTGAGAGACAAATACAAGTTGGTAAATATGCTGGGCTTATACTTGACGTTTTCGATTTTGCTATATTTTGTGCCAAAAGGTTTCCGGGACCGTATTACTAAGCCCCTGCTGTTCCTTGGTCCATCCGTTTGTCTGGCAGTGTTCGTTTGTGTGTATCTCACAAATTTTCATAATGTGTATTTCTATTGCTTCTATAATAATAGAACATTGGCTACATAAGCCACATGCGAATTCACCAGCAACAACAGGGTGTTCTTTAAAACGGTCGCCGTGACTGAGTTCGGTCGGAGCAATCATTATCATCATCGTCGTCATAATAATAGATAGTAAAAAATAAATTAAATTAAAAATTAAAGGGGGTCCCCGTATCATTATGGTAGGAACGTGCGAGTCAGACTCTTGGTTGGTTTTTTTTCTAGCTAAAGCAAGCGTGTTACCAAATAAGATACTACTGAAGAAAAATTTAAAGCGTTTACATGATCGTCATCCTACTATACGAGTCCCACTATCGTCACTGCCTTCTTCCTCTCTTTAATGGCAGCCACAGGGCCTGTGCCAATATCAGTTGCGTGGGTACGACACTGCCTTTTCAGCCCCGGATCTATGATTATTGACATATCGTCAGTCTAGACGTGACAGGTGTCAAATGTTGTAACTATCATTTTTTGGTAAAATGGGATTTTGATGAACTCGTAAATGTCTCCATTTTAACAGCAAAAAAACGCCTAGATATGTCCAGAAGTGACATCTCGTATATAACAAGCATTCAACTGGTGTAACCTCGTAAGATCTACGTGACACCTATGGTAATTATCACGGAACAACTTTGTTAAGGTGGACCTCACATCTAGACCGACCACATGCAAATGGGGAACGGGACGGAGAAGAACATCAAAGAAGGTTTGGACATGGTGAATGTAGAAGAGGAAAGATGAGGGAATACCAGATACGAACCGACAGATTCTTTTGAACGTTATGGAGGGCAGTCTTACGAAAAAGAGGGAGAGGAGGGCCTAAGCTCGGCTTACTTACATTAGTTAAATAAGACGGTCATTGTCGTGTTATATCAGTAGGTGAAAAAGCTGGCAGAGAAAAGAGAAAAGAAAAGAAAGAGAAGAACCCATCGCCCTTGTCTAGTTCACATACACAATTAGAAGGACAGAAAAAGTAAAAATCACCTATAACCAATTACAACAGAGGTTCTTAAACTTATTTCGCGGTTACCGCCCATTTTAAGAAGCTCCCCTATTTTTCAAATACATCTTAAAACCACAGTCGGAATAATTACTTCAGGTTGTTTAAAGCGTGCCGTGTCAGTTTTATCGTCTTTTTAGGCCCTTTACAACCCCCTGTAGGCCTCCAGCGCCCACAAAAGGACGTTATCGGAAAGACTGAATTCTAGTGACAGGTTGTTATTTCTCAATCTCGATCTTCTCCGGTGCATTTGTCTTCTAATCTTCGGTAAATAACTACAGATTAGATAGTGAAGATATCACTAATCGCTTGGGGTGTCATTTTGTCTGTTCGCTATCTTTAACAGTTGGTTGGTTGGTTATTGTTGATGCAGAAATCTGAAATAGTAGATTGATCACCAAGGAACCAAAGTAAGCCATCATGACACGATATATCTGGATAGATATATCGACCGCTTTGTTCGGGCGAGTAGATACCCGCCCGAACAAAGTGAGGGTGCATGATGATCGAGAATCATTGTGGCTTTTTAGTCTCAAGTAAAACACTTTACTTTATAAAAATGACTTATGGCAAAATGATTATAGTAATGAAAATAATTGATTATCACAAAAGCAAGATAAAGTAAAGATACTTTACATAACAATGCAAATACACACAATACGATACAAACAATACAATCAAGTTTGAAAGGTAAATAAAAGTGTAATCATTAATAATGATACTACAATGGGTCGATTATTAACGAATTTAGGTTAATAACTTCAAAGAGTAAAAGACTTTATATTGAAGGAGGGAAGATGGCCGATGAAAAACTGTCCGGCTATTATTTTTAAATTATCCATCTTTAGTGATTTAGTGATAAATCCGCCAATTTCAATTAAGTTAGAGTCTTTAACTTAATTGAAATTGGCGGAATCACCGGTGGACCGCCACAAAAGAAACCTTTTTCTTTGTCCTGTACACAATAGAACCTCTCATTGGGCATTGTTTATTTACGGAATATCTATAATGGCGTTAATCCGCTGTGTAAATGACCTAACTGATTAACGATCCGTTTATCAGATATCGATGGATAAAAGTATTCGTAAATGAGCACGGTTATCTTTTGCTGAGCAAATCAGTATTGATTTGTTAGTTCTGCTGATTGTTTGATATTTTCTTGGTCCAACACACACAGTAACAGTATTAAGATACTGTTTTGTGGTAGAAAGTGTTTGTTTTATAAGTTTTAATGACATTGAAGTATCAGTACCTAGTATCAAAGAGGTAATTTATTTTCTATAATTAGGATAAGCATTGGTAGAGAATTAAACTATTGTCTATTATTTTTTCTCGACTGCCCAAGAGGGAGGGTAATGCTTCTTCGGGTGTTTATGTATGTATGCTTCTTCGTGAACTCCGAAACCTCCTTCTCGTTAGCCTAATAGGCTTGAAGCATTTTGTAAGGCAAGGTGTCGTTGAATGGTTCTTCATCCAAGAAGTGTCATAGACTGCCTTCGATCCTCAAATTATGAATTTTTACAGGTAAATAGTTGACTATTTCTCTAAATTTCTAGTACTTTTCATTCCTCCGTATTGTAATGCTGCAAAGTTTGGATCTGTATATACAATTTTTAAATCAATTCGGTTTTCTATGCTTGTTTTATGTTTTGCTTTCCTAATATTTTCTCTATACTTAGTATAATATGATTATAATGTCTACTAACTAACTGGATCAATTTATGAGCTGCAGGAACGTCAATTATATATATCTCCGTCTCTCTAACATTACGGAATGCGAGTGAATAGAGTCGATAGCGCTATCGATATTGTCTTTGTTGTTGCATGTTACGTGGGTATACTCGTAAATTGGACAATATATTTAGTTCCCTTTAGTGGACGTTAGTTTATACTGGTAGTACTTATGCAATTAGTGTGCATTGGATATGCGATTGGATTGGATTTACTTACCTATTGTTTTGGACAAGGATTTTATGTAATGCTATTACAGTCCTCTCCACGCGAGTTTAACTCGCTCTTCTCCGGTAGCCTTGTACTTCTTTTGGAAACCATTATTTTAAGTGATTTATTTAAGGACCATTAATGCCCGGTAGCTTAATCGTCGTTTGAAACGACCGCCATCCTCGGGTTTGTGACCCATTTCAGCAGTTTACCCCGACGACATATTTTGCTGAACTCTGGGAGAACTGACTTTATGTATGCCACGGAAGAGTCGTATATCATTTAATTGAGAAAGGTCAGATACGCTTTTCTGTCATTGTCAAAATGATTGACGTAGTTTCATCATTTATGGAGATTTTATAGTCAGTAATAAAAATATAGGTGTCTGGGATGAGCCATACCTAAAGATATACAAGTAACTAGAGAAGTTTACTAACTAATTTATATCACACTATCACACTCATATTATAAATGCTTAAGATTGTGTGTGTGTGTTTGTTAGTTCTTTACACTGAAACAGCTAGACGGATAAAGATGACATTTGGAATGTAGATAGCTTATAGTTATCCTACAATTAATTAGATAGAGATATATTATTAAAAAAAAGCACTGATCTCGTGGGATAATCATCGCAGCAAAGGCTGCAGGCAGAAGAAGTGACATTTTACGACACGTTTGCCTAGTTGGGAGTGACCCTGCCTCTGAAGCCAGCGGTCCTGGGTTCAAATCCCGGTAAGGGCAGATATTTGTGTGATGAGCGCGAATATTTGTTCCTGAGTCTTGGATGTTTTCTATGTATTTAAGTATGTATTTCACTATATAAATATGTGTATCGTTGTCTAGTACCCATAGTACAAGCTTAGAGCTTAGTTTGGGACTAGATCAATTTGTGTGAGATTGTCCCCTGATATTTATTTATATATTTTATTTTATCCTCGGTAACATCTAACTAATATTATAAATGCGAAAGTTTGTGCGTGTTAGTTTGTTACACTTTCACGCTGAAACGGCTGCCCGGATTTGGATAATATTTGGAATTACATTTTATTCCGCAGCGTTTAATTTCCCGAATCACTAATTACACGCGGATGAAGTCGCGGGCAGGAACTAGTGCTAAATACATACGAGTACTACCTATCGTCGATGATTCTGCAGTACCGCGTAACTAACAAATTCAATAAGTTGCAAAATGTGCCTTACTGACTTAATTGTTAATGAGTATTTTGTAACTTAATCAATTTGTTAGTTACGCGTTATTGCAGTTTCGCCGACGCTAGGTTTTTTATGTTTTATCCGAAAAGAGCGTCCTTACTGAGAGCATTCGCGTGTAATGAGCATTCGGCGTCGAATATTCAAGTGGTGTGGGCCACAGCAACGCTCGGTTCAACGTCTACATCACTCGAACATTACATGCGAGTGCTCTCGGTGGGGAACGCTCCTTTACACGCTTCGTGTGCCGAATATAATCATAATCTGTTCAGGCATAAATATAAACACGATTTAAGCATACAAACATAATAAAACATAATACTGGGACGTTTTCAAAAAAAATGTACATAGTTAAGGGCTTTAATTAAAACAAAATTTAATTGATTCCTTTGTGTAACGGAAGTTACCCATATAGTTTGTATGACTAACTTTCGCTTCACAAAGGAAGCGATCGTGATTTTGTTTTCATTAAGGCTTTAACTATGTACATTTTTTTGAAAACGACTCTACTACTTACATTTAAATATTACTAGCATTAAAATAGCGTTCATGCATTCAATATTCACATATGGGTGATATTAAATATATTATTAGCTTGGGTAAGTTACGTATAGTACGTTAAAAACGTTATGTTTCTAATTCTGTAGCAAAATTAGTTATAAATACTACAAAAAGATTAATAATTGTAATTTTATAATTATAAATAATGTTTATAATAAACAAATTACATTTCAGTAATTCGTAATTGATCTTTAACGTCATTAATCGTCAATTCGTTATCTTATCGGTGAGGCCTTATCAACATACACTAAATGACTTGTGCTGAGGTCATTAACACTTCATTAGAGTTCCGCACGCAACTTATACTCGCACAAACATCACACTCTCGTTGGGAAATGGACACCGTTTGAACAATTGGACAGGACTGGGATTCTACACGGTAATAACGATATCGTCTTTGACCTGTTTCCCTATTGTCAACGTTTTGATAACTCATATGACATTTACAATAATGGCGACTGTGACATAAACGATTGTAAAACACGTCTAACGCGATATTGTTACAACGCAATCCAAATGACGAAGCAAAAATTAATGCAGTAAACCTTCAATCAAGGTTTTTGTAACTTTAATACTCTTTCATTTTCATGGCCTAGTCTGCCTACGAAGCGGGTTCGATTCCCGGTATGGGCAAATAAATACGCGACCCGGTATGAGCGCGAGTATTTCTTTCTGAGTGTTGGATGTTCGTATGTATTTAAGTATTTATTTCTCCCATAGCAGTCAGCGTTAAAACTAGCTGATCACTAAAGTGATAAGCTAAAAGCTAAACGTACTAAAACCTTGTTACTTTACTGTAACCTAACATAAGCGATGTTCTCTCGTCACGCGTTCGCGTTCAGCTACGAATAGGTAATCACCGGGGTTCAGCTGAAAACCAGCGCTGCGGCTCCTGCTGCAGCACATGCTGAGCTGAGTCCTATTTGACTTCACACTACAGCGCAACGTTTTTCTCTAATCTTGTTTTCTTTTTGCACTTTGTATATTGTGTTGCAGTGTGTACTTGTCAAATAAATGTTATGAGTTTGAGTTTGAGTTTGTTTGTATGTCGAACAAGATTGTCTGATATGTGTTAATGCTATAAAATACAGAAGTCGCTTAAAGTCAATTAGTAGGTTAAATAGCATATTCGCAAAACACGATATTCGCAAAACATCATATTCGCAAAACATGACATTCTCAAAACATAATTATTAACAAGACATCAATTAGACAGTGTCGAAGGAGCTGCGCTACTGCGGACGGAGCTCCTATTTCTGGGAGGTTCGGCCCTCCGGGCCTGCTGTAAAACTAACATAACCTAAACCTACCTACGATTCTATAACCTAATTCCACTATTTGCAAGTATCATGTTTTGCGAATATCGTGTTTTGCGAATATCGTGTTTTGCGAATATCGTGTTTTGCAAATATCATGTTTTGCAAATATCATGTTTTGCGAATATGATATTCTGCGAAGTGTGGCTTAAAGTGACCAGTTACTTTTGATACTCAGCTTAATTTGGGTGTAGGTCTGTTTGTGGGAGTTTGTCCCCCGATATTTATTTATTAAATGTAATATTTAGTTTTTTTTCTAGGACGCTATATAACATCTCACTAATATTACCTATAAATGCGAAAACACACATATTTCGCATTAGTGTTCTACTTTGTTATTCTTTCACGCCTCAACGGCTGGACGGATTCGCATGAAATTTGGATTGGATAGGTTACATGTCATTTCACCCCGGAAAATAATTAAATCCCGAGGGAATAACGATAATCGACCCGCAACATGGGATGGCCGAATAACTAATTCTACGGGGACGAAGTTGCAGGCAGAAGCTAGTTCGTTTTAGGTATTTAAAAAAAAAAACCCTTTAATCCCCTCCTTGGAGTCTTAGTAATATGGTGCCGTTTTTACCCTTCGGTTACGGAAGCCTAAAAAGGTCCAAAAGTGGATACCTCTTATTGTAGTCAACTGTACTGTGTAATACGTATCGGTCTCTCCTACCACATAAAATACGAACCTAGACTACACGATTAATTACATTTATTGACCAATTTCACCATCTTGACAACGATAGGTGACAGGAGACAATTCCAATACATTGCAAAGTTAAGGCATTCACATTAGTGGGATTCATATCAACTACGCCATGTACACTGAAATGTCACCTGTCACTTGTCATTTTGAGGAATTAGGATGGTGAATTAGGGAGCTGTGCCTCTATTCAACTGCGTTATAACGATATCGTATTTGACGTGTTTTAGAATCGTTTATGTCACAGTCGCTATTATTGTATTTTTTTATGTTAAGGATAAGGCACACGAGCACTCAGGCCACCCGATGGTAAATGGAATCTGAGACCCATAGACATTTGAATTCTCAAGACTATAATCCTAAGACCTCAAGTGCGTTGCCAACCCTGAGGACTAAGATGGAATGCCTCTATGCTAGTAATTTCACCGGTTGTCTTAAATGACATAAGAGTTATGAAAACGTTGACAATACGAAAACACGTCAAATAAGATATCGTTTTTACCGTGCAGAATCTCGTCCCTGATGTTATTAGGTAAATCAATCATAATGACATCTTTTTTACATTCATTTGAACTTAACAATTCATTATCATTATGTAATTGGCAATTATATTAATTTTAAGTGTCCAAGCGAACAATAACAAAGAAAGATAATTTACGTACCATGATATTAAATGTAGGTAATTAATATCATAGTGAGTTCCGTTATTTGGTGTAAATTTTACCGTAATTTATTTAGTTATTTTTAAGACAATATTTTTAACAATAACAATGGAAATTAATTAGCTACTTACGCAAAATATTTTTGCTTTTAAATACAAAACCATACGTACGTTATATAGAACTCTGTGGTACGATATAAATCTACGTTACCTAGCGGTTAAATAGCTGAGTTTGAAAACATTCATTTAACAAAGATATACACATACACATACTTCTTTAAAACAAGTGATGATGAGAAAGTTATTATGTCTGAGTGTATTTTCATGAAATTGTTGTCAGGCCAAATAAAAACAGGATGATTGTTTGACCTGACAACAAAATTTTAAGATAAAAATGTCTTGGCGCCGGCGCCATTGCTGTTTGACGTCAGACAGCGATAAAACGTTTAGTGTTGCTGCAATAAGAAAATATTTTTCCCCGGAATATAACTTAAGACTCCTATGTCTCCTGTGTTATGCTATACGCGGCGTCCGAAGTAAGCGTCAACGTTCCGATACCGTCTAGACGCTAACGTCAACGTCTGAAAGAGACCGCAACAGTACATCTCTATAGTAAGCATTGTTGTCGTGATGCAGTAAGCGGTCGACGGCGATTATAGGAGACCCGAAAACAAAACCTTTTAGTTGTTATTATTTAACTGTCATTTTAACTTGGCAAACATGCTGATTGATGTTTTTTTTGTTTCAGATTTGGATCCTGTCTAATACAAGATTGAAATGTTGCACTCCTCAAAACTTTAAATCTTCATGTCAATAAGGTTTAGAAGGTTCAGGAGTCGAACGAGAGAAGACAAAAAAAGTGAAAATTTCGAAAGTGTGAAATCGAGGACTAGCCGGTCCTTGATGAACCCGACAACCTACAACCCTTGCGCCCTGACACTTTGTATTTCTAAGAGACCTTGTCGCTATTCAGCAAGAGACCCAAGGTTAAGAAATTGGTCGAGAGAGATCACGATCTCTTGGACGTAGACTGTCTTTCTGGGTTTAACACCCAAATAAGGTAGATATCGACGTTTCATAGAGCGTGAATTAGCATTGTAGTACGTACTTAGCACAGTACTTAACACAAGCTCGCGTTAGAAACTAATGGACTCGCAAAGAGCCCACGCTAATGGGATTGCTGGAAAAGAGAAAGCATTCAAATATGAACAAAAAGTACCGTCTGAAGAGGAGAAGACTACGTCTCCCCTGCTTTACAAAGCCGACGACATCAAATACATTGATGCGGCTAACGACGAGAAGTTCTACAACGATGAAGTAGATGAACATAAAAGAGATCTAAACACTGTTAATTCGATGAAAACGAATGCTAACAATGCTAAAAATGTAGACAGTTTGTCTGTAGCCTACAATAGGCAAGGGAAAGATGAAGACGCCGCATCGACGAATGAAGGTGTCAAATTTTATGGTCTGGGGGAGGTAGACAGCATTTGCTCAAGCAATACACTCCAAGACCAAGGTCCACAGATACCTGACGGTGGTTGGGGATGGGTTGTCGTGTTCGCATCCTTTTTGATTGCAACCGTTGCTGACGGTTTAGCCTTCTCATACGGATTAATAAATTCTAAATTGGTTGAGCACTTCAAGACGTCAGAAGCAGAAACTTCTCTTGTAGGAAGTTTATTTATTTCGGTCCCTTTGATAGCTGGGCCTATAATGAGTGCTCTCGTTGATCGATATGGATGCAGGAAAATGACAATTGTAGGAGGCATAGCTTCAACAATTGGATTTGTTGCTGCGGCTTACAGTAGCTCTATTCCAGTTCTATACGTTACCTATGGTATTATGGCTGGTCTAGGAATGGGTCTTTTGTATGTCACTGCTGTAGTATCTATAGCATATTGGTTCGAAAAACGAAGAAACTTGGCTGTCGGTCTTGGCTCTTGTGGCGTTGGTTTTGGAACATTCTTCTACTCTCCCTTAACGACATATCTGTTAGATGAATACGGATGGAGAAGTGCTTTGTTGATTTTAGCTGGAACAGTACTTAATGTATGCGTATGTGGTGCTGTTATGAGGGATCCGGAATGGTTAATTCTAGAACAGAAGAAAAACAGAAAATTAAGCAAAGCCAAAAGGGCATCGAGCTCAATATCTATATCTGCCAAATCTGCCAAATCTGGTGGTGGGGAATCAATGTACCCAGGTGCCGAAGAGTTGAAAAGTTTAATGAAAAGTGGAGAAACGCCCGAGTACATCTTGACAGCATTGGTAGCCTCTATAGCAGAGGCAGAAAATTTGGAGGCAGCGACGAAAATGAACGCGGATTTGTCACAATGCAATAAAGTTAGCTCTGTGATTAATCTACCGACATTTTTGCGTCAAAGTGAAAAGGTACATAATTATTAACGTAGGTAATACTTTAGATGTTATCATGAATTAAACAGTTATTTAAATTAATAATGTGTTATTTTGTTCTAGGTACCCGTTGAAGTATTGGACCAGCTTTCCACCAATAAACGCCTGTATAACATCATCTTGCAAAATTACCCCTCGCTCTTAGCTTTAAGGAGCAATTCAGAACAGAAGCTCCCCGTCGAACAAGCCACTGAAGTATCTAAGAATAAGCCGATAAAAATGTCAATGAAATTAAAACTGAGCAAGAAAGATAAGAAGGACTTCGAGAACAAACTTGACATAGTAAGGGAGAGTTTATTACAGCCTATTCCTGAAAACAAGACCGCTATAATACCAGCGAGAACTGAACGACCAGATTGGCTTACCAGGCAATTTGGAACTGACCACCACTACTTGAGGGGAATCAGAGTACATCGTAACTCCATAATGCATAGAGGGGCCATGATGAACATTGCCAAGTATCAGTTGCGTGCGTCATCGTGTCCTGATATTTACAAGAATTCTATGTGGTCAATGGAGGAACAAGAGGTGAATATTTTATTTGGTTCTTTAATTCATCGCAATTTCATGATGAGACTCAATTTCTACTTTTTACCTTTAGCTATTTAATAATGAGTGAATTTTCCATTTCAGAGTGGATCCTGGGGCAACCGCTTCCTCGATATTATTAACAAGACGTTTGACTTCAACATGTTTACTGAGTTCCACTTCCTCATGATGAACTTGTCCACCTTGGTGCTGTTTATTTGGTTTATCGTGCCCTACTTTTACATAACGAGCTTTATGACAGACAGCGGATACGATAAACATGATGGTGCGCTGATGCTGTCCGTCTTTGGTGTTGCGACTATAATTGGCATTGTAAGTTTCCCTTAGATTGCGAAAAAAGTATAAATAAATGTAAATACCTAGTAAGTTAATAATTAGTTACTGCATAGCAAGTGAATGATTATAGCAAATGAATTTAGAGAAAGTGTAATTATAGCCATTGATTTTAAAAGGAAATACCCCATGCGCAAACCACCGCAAAATTAGCGGTTGTAATGCTGGTCATTGTCAACGGGTTCTAAACGCATTATAGAGTACATATCTACCTAATATATATTCTCGTGTCATAGTGTTAGTTGCCATACTCATCCGAAACGGCTTGACCGATTTTAATGAAATTTTATATGCATATTCAGTAGGTCTGAGAATCGGCTTCTAACTATTTTTCATAGCCCTAATTGACATGAAAGAAACAAAAATAAAATTGCGGCGGGCGAAGCCGCTGGCAGGTCGCTAGTGATATATAAATGTATGTAATGTATCCATAAACCGATATACGACAGGTGGACGTTACCAGGAAAAATATTGTTGATGTGAAGTTGTGATTGTTTGTTTTGTTTCGATTCAACCGGGCAACCAATAAAAACCGGGCAAGAGCATGTCGGACCATGCTCAGTGTAGGGTTCCCAAGCCGTTAAGTACTACAAACATAAAAATCAACAGATAATAACAAACTTTACTTAGTCATGGTGGGGGGGGGGGACCCTCGAGTCTAACAAAATTTAGCGCTTTAAAGCTTAATATTTCATAAACGGATTACTGAATCGAAAAATTGTTTTCACAAACCCGTCGTTAAATAGATCTTTCAAATATATTTGAAAGACCTATTTAACGACACCCCACACTATAGGGTAGACGGTAGTAAAAATACATCTCCTTGTTACGTGTAGGGGAGGTACCCCAATTTTTTTTTTTTTTACATTTTATTGTACCACTTTGTTGGCGTGTTTAATATGCATATTCATGCCAAATTACAGCTTTCTAGTCAGCGTACTAAGAGTCTGTGCGCTAGGCTGCGGACGGACATGGCGAAACTATAAGGGTTCCTAGTTTGACTACGGAACCCTAAAAATATTGTTTAGTTAGCTCCTAGCGATAAATGACTTACGCTGTTGGAGTTGCAAGTAAAAGCTAGTTTGTTATTTTAGAAATGTAACTGTCTGTCTCAATGACATTTAACGACAGACATGTTTTAAGGGTCAAGTTTAGGAAAGTCGGAAAATTGAGTAAGTGGGTTTTATAGTGGTAGGGCCTGTTGCCGGGGTAGGGTTCGCTACCACCAAATTATCCTTTAACCTACCTTCGAGCAATAGTGTTCGCTCGCATTACTAGCGTAAAGGCATTATCTTGGTCCTCAGTGATATACAAGTCTAACCGAATTTAATAAATAAATAGTGAATGTTAATTTCCAGGTAGGACTCGGCTGGATGGGCGACTTGCCATGGGTCAACGTCACAAAAACCTACTCTTTATGCCTTATATTGTGTGGCATCACAATCATTGCATTTCCAGCACTCATTAACGTATTGGACCATAATGAAAGCTATAGCTTCTATATACTAGCAGCTAACGCCGTGTTATTTGGGCTCACGTTCTCTAGTTCATATTCATATACTCCAAGTATTTTGGTGGAGTTGATTGCTCTGGAACGGTTCACTATGGCGTATGGACTGGTGCTGCTTAGTCAAGGATTGGGACATCTTGTTGGGCCGCCTATGGCTGGTAAGTTTAATATTTGGTATCTTTTACATCAGTCTCATCTCGTTCAGAATATCAGCAGTAAAAGTCAGTTGCCTTTAAAACGAGATATATGTTATATGTGTATAGACATATGTAGATGTGTGTGCCACGGTCCGTTTTCTGAGTGGACGTAGCCATTTTATCTTAAAGGTCCCCATTCGCATACAATTCGACCCCTTCAAGATCTTTTATGCAATTATCCTCTTACACACTCAGCTGTTCGAATGTGCAGGTTTCCTCACTGTGTTTTTCCTTCACATTAAGAGCATCGGGTAATTTATTTACTTGGTTCCATATGACCACGAGTCAGCTCCCTCAACCTCTAGGCCACCGACGCTTTGGACGTAGCCATGGATTAAGTATTAAAAAGAAAGTAATTACACAAAAGATACTATAAAGTGTACCCGACAAACAATAATAAGAATTGAATAGAATTAGATAGTATCGGTTATTTTAATCATGAAAATTGGGGCCTTGTTCATGATAATAGGAAAGCTCAAAAACATGGTACCCGCTGCAAGTAAATGTGAAGGACTCTAAAACAATTTGCTTCTTTTTTCAGGTGCTTTGAAAGACGTTACGGGCCATTGGGACGCAGCATTCTATGTGGCCGGTATCTGGGTGATTATCTCTGGCATTCTTGTGGGTGTCATACCGTACACGAAGAATTTCCGTATCTGTGGTAACGCGCCGCTTGCAAAAGATGTCGCTGTCGAACCAGACCCAAGTGTTAGAATTATTATTGGCCACTAAAAAAGTGGCGGAAGATTTTATGTGCAAGAATTTCATTTCGAATATAGTTTGGCAAATGAAAGTTTGTAAAGCAGAGGGATTCTGTTCAACATATTATTGGCAATGGCAACATTACTCACTTCAGTATATTTTGTGGTAATTGCCAATTGAAAATATTGTAGTTACATCTCTATCGCCAGGCATTTTTTTTTATCAAACTATAGTCGCAGTGTTACAAGTATACTTAGGTACTATATAAATATTATGATACGAATTCGTTTTACAGAGGAGCTAAAAGTTCAGTGACTTTACATGGAATTAGAAGGGGGCAATTTATTGTCATGCATGTCTGTTTTAAAGTCTTGCACACTTTGTTAATTTAAAAAAATAGTGCACCTTATAATCTTTTTTATCAGACGAGGTCATTTAGAATGTGTGGTATTATAACTAATTTCTTGCAACAGGATTCGTAAACAGTTTTACTCACAATTTCTGTTAATATTTGAAAAAAAAAACTCGTGAAAATTATGTCAGTGTAGGTATTTCGCCTGATGAAATAAATACTAAATGTAACTTTTTTGTACCTAATTGCATTCGCTTGTGCCTTCTAGTATAGAATGGATATAGAACATAGGTTATTGAATGTAAAATGCTTATTAAAACAAAGCTTTTAAATATTGTTTTTATCATCATATTTCATTGCTTGGTTAAGACTCACTGTGTGTAATCAATTGCATATAATTTCGTTTTAATAGAGGGTAGGTAGATGAAGAAGAAAACTGAAATTGTATACAAAATTTGGACAACTTTTTGCCTCAATTCTATTTTAACAATTTGACATTAGGTACACTGTTGGTCAAAGTAATAAAAAAATAATTTATATTTATCATTTATTTGTGATTACAAATTGACATTAAAAAATCTAATTTTAAGTTAAGTAATTTAAGTAAACAGATTAACATTTTATATTCATATGTATGATTGATCGAGGTTTTAACTAAGTATTTATTCTAATTTGAAAAACCTTTTGTAGGGTTTGAGTATTTTCTTGATAAAATGTTTAAAATTTGAGCGTTAATTTGTAGTTTTATTTAATTTAGTGCAAACATAGTTATGGTTTTATGATTTATCTTATCTAACTGCTGTGGGATTGTGTGCGACTGATTTATCGATATAGATGAAGGTCAAAGCGGTGAACTGTGCGTATAGATGTTCACCATCTTGAGTAATGAGTGTTATAAGTTGACCTTGAATGCGCGAAGGGCTTTTTTGTGGAGGGGTGCGGGGCGCGACGGCGGGGTATCGTATCGAGCACGCGATTGGTAGAACAATAACTGATCAACCAATAGCGTGCTCGATTAACCGTTGCCTCCCGCAATGTTACAAGCACAAAAATTTCCCCGCCACGTCACCCAATGCTCAAGAAGGTTAGTCTGTACATCATGGTCGTTGGTGGTTGTTTTTATTGAGAATTGTATAAACCTGAAACTTGCCTTAATACGCCGATATTTCAAATAAATTGTTAGTGTGAGCAGTTTTTAAAGTATTCTAGGTATTAAGTTGTTTGACTCTACTTACATATCGCATACAGTATGTATGGTGATTTATATTATTATTATTGAAGTTTGCTCTTTCCTTCGTATTAATGCGTTTTAGTCTTTATTCCCCTATATAATAATTTGCCTTTGATGTAATGTAACACTGATGGCAAGACACTGCTGCAAACTGCTTCTGCCTTCGATTTGGTAATAATAAATACGTGGTTCGAAAAGAAAAACGACTACCTTATTACATACAAAAGTGGCCGCCACGCGACACAAATCGATTTCTTGCTGGTAAGACGGAACAGCCTAAAATGTGTCAAAAACTGTAAAGTGCTGCCAGGAGAAGACTTAGTCTCACAGCACAGACTAATAAAAATGGAGGTAGGTAAGTAGGAACAAAGAATGGTTCCCACCCAAATGTGCTTAAGAGCCAAGTGGTAGATAGAATGGTTAATATTAAGGATATGAAAGGAAATACTGTGAATGAATGTTGGAAAGAGATGGCGGATAGTATAAGAAGAGTAGCAAAAGATGTGTTTGGAGAATCGAAAGGGAAAGGTATGATAGAAAAGGATACATGGTGGTGGAATGAAAAAGTACAAAAAATGCTTAAAGAAAAGAAGTTGGCGTTTAAAGAATGGCAGGGTGTAGAAAACGGGAATGATGGTTCAAAAGAAAATAAAAAGAGAATTTATGACGAATGGAAGAGAAAGGCAAAAAAGGCGGTAGCTGTTTCCAGGGCTAAAGCGCAGGAGAAGTTGTATGACTCACTAAATACTCCAAGAGGCGAGAAGGAGCTATATCGGATTACAAAAGCAAGAGAAAGGAGAACGAGAGACATAATTCACATTAAGTGTATGAAAGATGACACCACACCGGTAAGATTTTGTCCCAAGATGACGCAATAAAAGAACGATGGAAGGTTTATTTTGAAAAGTTAATGAACGATGAGAATGAATGGAATGGTGTGCTCAAAGAGGTACAAGTAAATATGGGTATGGTGAGGGAAATTAGCATGGATGAAGTAAGAAAGGCAGTTCAAAGTAAGAAAAATGGAAAAGCCATGGGCCCAGACGATATACCAGTAGAAGTATGGAAGTGGACTTTATTCTTCAATAAGTTGTTGCGTTGAGGAGCGATCCCACAAGAATGGTGCAATAGTTCGCTAGTGCCCATCTTCAAGAATAAAGGTGATGCACAGGACTGCAACAACTATCGAGGGATAAAGCTCATGTCACATAGTATGGAGGTATGGGAGAAAATAATAGAGAAAAGATTGCGTGAGGAAACTGAAATTACCCCAAACCAGTTTGGGTTTATGCCAGGTCGAAGAACAGTGGACGCCACTTTTGCACTCCGCCAATTGTGCGAAAAGTAAAGACGTGCACACAAGAACTTGCACATGGTGTTCATTGATCTGGAGAAAGCGTATCATAGGGTACCTCGGAATGTCTTGTGGTCGGCCTTGAAAGTGAAAAGATTGCCCGGAAAGTATGTTGAGTTTTATCTGTGCTATGTTGATTATGGACGCTCTGACGTCGGAGATACAGGAAGAGGCACCCTGGTGTATGCTATTTGCCGACGACATTGTTCTTGTTGGTGAAGATGGATGGAGAATGATATGTACCTAAGTCTCACATAAATATTATTATATTTAACTAATCTTTAACAGTAAATTTTTACACAAGAAATGCAGACTAGATAAAATAAATATACAGGGTGGCCCATTTAGATCGGACAGTATGGGCAAGACTAAAACTATAAGACATACGAAGATCTGTTCTCAGGAACTATGTCATCGTTTTTAGTAACAGGAAAAACTGCAGTCATAAATAAAAAAAAACTTGTACTCAGCTCGGGAATCAAACACGGACATTTTGAAACACACTATGAAACATGATGTCTACTTATATACAATGAAATATGAAGTTTTTTTTTCAAGTATTTCCCTTACAAGGACATAGGTACGTAGTTTTTTTATTATTTCATTAAGTGAGGTATCTCAGATAGCTTTTAAGATTTTGGCGACCGTTTAGGAAATATTGAACTCAAAAAGTGTTACCTATTTTCTTTAGAGTTAGGTACGCGAAATTAACTCAATTATTAAAAAACAAAAAACCCGACTGCAATAAAAATATTGACTGAAAAATAAAATAAAATAGGTTTAATCAAAGTCAAATATTACAAATGGAACAGAATATTTTGTTGGTTCCACACTAGGCTTTACCTACTATCTACGAACAGTGGCCGGTTTTACGATGATACAAGTTACAAATTACAAGCGAAACTCTCTTTCTAGCTAACGGAGTTAAAAAGACACTTCTGTTTGAATTTGTAATTTGTGGTCTCCTTGAAACGGGCCTCTGGTAATTTATGGATGCAATCCCAAAACCAACTAAACCCTATCGATAAAAAAAAACATGTTATAAAAACCCGACAGGATATTTTGATTATGTCGTCTATATAAGCTAGTTACCTACTACCATGGATAGATTTCTTATTCCGCCATATCGTTTTTTTTCTTAATTAGGTATCCAGTGACACTCGCCATTTAGAAGTTTAGGCAACAAAAGGTAACAATTGAACGGACATACTTATATACATACACACGCGCAAAAGATATTACCCTGGGTAAGTCGGTTAAAAAAAGAAGATATCCATTATATTTTACTTTAAGGGAAATTCCCCAGATCTGGCAACACACTATGGCCGTTTTTCTTTTCTGGAGATCTCTTATTTGGGAGTGAATATGTAGACCAAACATTAAAGAACTTTTTAAACATATTGGATTTGAACTCGTAAAATGATTATAAGTTAGTAGGTATATATTTTTATGTTTATTTCCATATCAAACGCTTCTTTGCTGTTAATATCAGCAGTGCTATTATTTCTTTCCGTCAAAACACATGTGCTATCTGTGGTCAGTAAGAAAGAGACTTTTCGTTTATTTATTATCTCAAGAAAAGTTCCACAATAAGATTAATTACAGATGACATGTACAAATGACTTGAAGTTATTACTAATCATCAGTCACCTGAACCACTGTCCACTAACGATAGAAATAATAAATTTATAAAATGCACAGGTCAGTGTGTCAAATAAAAATATAAGAAGGGAATAAAACACAGAATCAACCTGTATTGATTGTAGTAATTGTCTTTTGTTTTAGAATAGTACACTTGGATTTAAAAGGTGCACCATTGAAAGTACAGTATTTAGAACAGGTTGGTATAGTTTCGACGTAGTTTTTGTGAAAAAGAACTTATTGGGATGTCTTAGCCGGCGGCATATTGTAGATGAATGTTAGTGTTTCCTTTAACAGCAGTAGACTAGCTTGAGGATTATAAAGGAAACTAGCTGACTTTATGTATGTAAACTTTCAGTTTTAACTAGTAAAGACTAAATATGTGTCTTCCATGTAGTGGGAAGTTTAACCTAGCAGTAAACTGTTCAGCAAATGTTATACAAAAATAATACATTAAAGTGCTTGAACATTCCTATAACACACTCTTTTATAAAAAAAAAACTATTATTTGATGTCTTCTACTATAAATAAAGACCGCCACCTTTACCATTAATACTCAAAATGTCCATACATCTGAGCAATTTGAAATTAAAGGTTTTTCTTTTTATTTGTTATTCTGTGGAGAAGACATATATGGGTTCTGAGACTCATGTAAATATGTAATTAAATAATGTAAATATGTGCCTTATGTATGTATGTAAACTCTTTATTGCACAAAAATATAAATATTACAATTATAATACTAAATTAATTAATTAATTAAATTAATTTATCAGGTATTTTTATCTATTAAATAGTTTTACTAGCCATGTCTCTTCAATACCAGAACAGAACGAGTGCATACACGTCTGCTTTAGGTTGGCAAATGAATAGGTTGCGAAGCGATGCATTTGTCAAAGATTTGTCAGTAAAAATGCAGAGAACCCATAGTTCCACTACTAGTAAACAGTTTTCTTTATAGGTTATACTAGTGGCAAGGTCATGGGGTGCAACTGGAATGCTCTTGGAGTGGGAGGACACCTTCCCCTACTCCGCAGCCCTGGTCGACATTGGCAGTGTCCGTGGCACTGGAGGGGATGGCATGTACAGCTTGGGGGAAGTCAAGCATTTACTGAGATTTATTAAAGATAATGGACTCGAGCCTGTAAGTATATTATTTGGGTACCTTTTATTTTATTGAAAGTTCACCATAGAGCCCACAAGTTTTATAGTTGGTTGCCAACCTAGGGTTTGCTGCAGGGCGTAGTTTTTTATTTATAAATGTCCGAGGACAATGCCACACAAATTGACTTAGTTCCACACTAAGCTCTAGGCTTGTATTATGGGTACTAATTAATAGCTACATAACGATAAACATACTTGTATAGAGAAGTTCATGTATAAATGTGGAAGAAGCAAAAAAGATTTGTCAGGATTGTAGCAGGTGGAAAGAAGTGGTCTGTGATGTATACAGAAAATATACATACGTAAATACATAGAAAACATCCAAGACTCCATCACACAAATATCTTCCCTTACTTGGATTTAAGCCCGGGACCGCTAGCTTCATAGATGGGGTCACTATCAACTAGGCTACAGTATGATTACTGTAAGTTTACCACTGACAGAGTTTGCCTTTATTTAATTTTCAAATTTAATTTCATACAAATAAAGCAATTTTCACATTACTATATGTCTACCAATTTAGTAATAACTATTTTATTTGTATGGGATTAAAGCTGTAAAATTAAATGAAGGCAATCCATCTGTCAGTGGTAAACTCAAAATAATTCTACACAGTATCGTATCGTCGTGTCGCCATTTGATTCCATACTTTATATCCTCACAAAATTCAGGATCATTTAGCATCATCAATAAAATGTTTTCTAACCCTTAGATCCAGCTCATCCAGAGTATTGGGCACCTGGAGTTTGTCCTAAAGCACCCAGCATATTGTAGCCTACGGGAGCTCCCCCGCTCCCCCGCAGTGCTGTGCCCCTCACGCCCCGAGGCCCTCCAGCTGATCAAGATGATGATGGATCAAGTGCTGGATGTACAACCTGATGCGGCGTATTTGCATATTGGGGCTGATGAGGTTAGGATGTTTATGGGATCCTTTTTTTGCTGCCGTATGTTTAAAAATCTGTGATATTTTTTTTTTTTTTTTTTTTTTTTTTTTAAATAAATAAATATCAGGGGACAATCTCACACAAATTGACCTAGTCCCAAACTAAGCTCTAGGCTTGTAATATGGGTACTAGACAACGATAAACATACTTAGATAGAGAAATACATACTTAAATATATATAGAAAACATCCAAGACTCAGGAACAAATATTCGCGCTCATCACACAAATATCTGCCCTTACCGGGATTTGAACCCAGGACCGCTGGCTTCGGAGGCAGAGTCACTCCCAACTAGGCCAATGTGTCGACAAATTTTGTCTAAAATGTTTATTATATCTTTTTGCTAAACTTGGCAAAAATAAGGGATGTTTATGTTCTGTAAGCTGAGTATGTCTATGTATGTGTTTATTTTACCTATGGGCCCTTACGAATACTCTTATTATACAGGGTGGCCCATGTAGATTGGTCAGTATGGGCAAGTCTGAAACTATAAGACATACAAAGAAACTTTCGGGTTTGAATCCCGATAACAAGCATAATTGCTAGTTAATTACTGGTTTGATGATATGTTTAAGAAAATACAATTAAGAAAGTAACTCTGTCTGGTTTGTTACGCTTTCACGGATGAACTGCTGAACCAATTTAGATGACATTTGGTATGGCGAAACTTCAAGTTCCAGGGAAGGACATAGGGTGCTTTTTATCCCGAGAAATTGGACGGTTCCTCAGGGAACAGCGATAAACTACATATACGCGAACGGAGTCGCGGGAAACAACTAACACTATATAAACAAAATTGCGTATAACTGATTTTCAAAACAAGCACCCAGAGTTTTTAACCCCCGACGCAAAAAGAGGGGTGTTATAAGTTTGATGTGTGTCTGTCTATGGCACCGTAGCTCTTAAATGGATAAACCGGATTTGAATGCGGTTTCTTTTATTTGAAAGCAGGTTTTCTAGCGGTGGTTCTTATTAATACTTGCTTTTTGTTTGATAATGTTTTAGGTTTGGCACACAGCAGTATGCTCTGACTGCCAAACTCGAGCTGCTAACAGCGTCCACAAGACTGCTTGCCTTTTCCTGGAGCATATCAAAGAATTAGCAGTATACTTGAAGCAGAAGAGGCCGGAATTAACTTTGCTCATGTGGGACGATATGTTGCGGTCTATGCCCATTGATACTATAAAAGGTAGCTCAGTTTTGATATTATATTGATGTCTCACTTCGTTTATCTGTATATCTAAAGTTCTAAAGTAATCATTAATATATCTAAACCTAGAGACTTGTAATTTGCAGGGAATATAAGGAGGGATGCTTGGAAATTTATCCCCAAGGGGTTTAAAATATGAGGAGTAGCGGGAAACTAATTCTACGCGTGAAAAGTCGCGGGTGTTCTTTAGTCAATAATAAGCAAACCTCGGTTTGACGGAAGCAAGAATTCACTTCTGCTAGTGCCTAATTGAATAAGGAGTCCGGGCTGTGATTATAAGAAACTTATACAACTCAAACAATATTTAACGGATATTGATGATAGCTGTTGCCGGTGATTCCGTCCGCGTACAAAAATACAAATCTTTTCTCTTTATAATATTACTATTAGTGTAGATTAATGGGCGGCTGACGGATGCAGTTTGGTGATAGCATAGGGTGGATGAGACTTCGATTACGATTTATTTTGGGTTTCAGTCTATCATGTCTTAAGGTAGGTACGAATTAGAACAGCCTCGGGTTGAGGCACGCACGGCTCACCTATTTTGCTCGGGCGAGCGGCGCTCGGCGAGCCGTCGAGAGTCGGTCTTTTGACCGTGCTCAAAGGCGCCTCGGTGTGCGTGCCTCGCGTAATTTGGACGTGTATCTGAGTGTGCGGCGGGCAGAATGACAAGTTCTAACTTGTCTGTGGGCGAGGCGCGTACAAATTTGATAATGTTGCTGAGCCGTTCTACAGCCGAAGCGATATCATCTTCTTGTATTTAATAATTCGGTGAATTATGATAAACGCAGCCGCAGTTATCATCGTGCCCGACGCCATTTTGAAAAGTCGGTTCGCGAGCACGCTGCCTCTTCCGCGCATGTTTATGTGCAACAATTTGGCTTGCGAGCAGCTCGCCGTGTGGGGTGAGGATGCCTCAGGCTGAACCGCTCAGATTCGTACCCAGCTTTTGATGTACTAGGGTTGCACTTCGAAGGGATTTATGGAAATTCATCCCCAAAGGGAGGTAGCACACGGCGACTTTTTGTAGCGAGCGGACGTACCTTAAGTGCGGTTGCTGGACTGGTATATAGCGTAACTAATACTCGTACCGCAACGGCCTTTTCCCTGGTCTCTGCAGTAGTGTACTATTGCTTTATTGAGTGTGCTATTTCAAAATTACAGTTTATTGTTCACTTTATTTCTAGCATATCAACTGGGAGAGTTGGTCCAGCCCGTGGTCTGGCAATACAATGCTTTGGAGTACTTCCAAATAGACCCGTACCTGTGGCAGGTATACCGGCAGATATTCCCCAAGGTATGGGCTGGGTCGGCGTTCAAAGGGGCCAATGGTAGTAGTCAGGTAATTATAAACAACTGTTTTCAAAAGGCTACCAAAAGCGAAATAAAATCACTGGTAATTGACCTTTTATGTACGGTCGCCATCAGATATATTGCAGCAAACAAGGTCCACACGAATATCTCAACACGGTTCTGTTATCGTTTACAAGTTAGAGTGCATGTTTAGACATTTTTGACCATCCTGGTATGTTCAGAACAATAGTGACCTAATTCAGAAATTTTAAATTTCGAATTAGGTCTCTATAGTAATACATTTATGACTTGAATTTTGAAAGCCAACATTTTGAATTGGATCACTATTGTTCTGATATATTTGATGGCGACTGTACCTGTAAAAAGTATTTCGTCGAAAAGAAACTAATTTCGAATTACACTGAACTTTTTTGCAACGGCGCTGTCCTGCTGTAACATGAGCTGCATAGCTATGTCATAATAACCCTCCTGTACATAGTATATGATATCTAGTTATGTTGTAGTGTGCCATGACGCACTCACACTCATACCCGTATTTATGTTGAAGTAGAAATGGTATGAAATGGACCTTACAGTTTTGAAACTTTGAAATCACAAATTGGTATATTATTTAATTACAATGACAAAAGCAGATATGGTCAACGATCCACGAAAGCTAAGTCGAGCCAAATCTAGAAATCCATATAGTGGAATAGAATAAATTTATTTCTGACATCAAAGCCCATATTTACAGACCACAATACCTTACAGACTAACATATAAAACGACATCAAATATTACGTAACTTAAAATTAACACAAGTATTAAAATACTTTTGCGGTGTCAGCTAGAGGATTCCTCCTTTAAAAAGGTTGATAGATTTTTGGTCGGTGCCCTCTCACCACAAAGGACGATATACATATACAGGGCGTCCCACGGCTATGCCACATAGAAGGAAAGTACCTTGAATATTGTAGATGGAAAATTTTACTGAAAGAAGACATTATTTTAATTTAAAAAACAATTTAAACTGCATTCGTAGATATTTAAATAATTACATGGTTGAACCGGGAATCGAACCCGTTAAACGAGAAAAATAATTACCCTGTAGATTTATCATACCGATCGAAAGGCTTCATCATAAGGATATTTTTTTGTTAAATAACATAGTGTCAGAAATAAAAGGAAGACCATGAATTTTAACATTTGATGTAAAATTTTGTTCAGAAAAATGAAAAGCTGATGATAGATAGAGAGATCGATAGATTTAGATTTTTTTATGGGGTTATGTCAAATATTTAGTTTACATTGTAAACTAAATATTTGACATAATGGTTCTTGTAAACTTTACAAGAACCAGTATGAAAGTGTCCACGAGCTACAAACACGTATTATTCTAAATATCCACCACAACAAGATCAAAAAATCGTCAGGGAGCGAAATAATCAAAAGAGTGCGACTTTGTATTCAACAGGAAGGGACTCATTTTGAGCATTTGATAAATTGATAAATTTTTGTATAAAAATGCTAAAATTCATGGCTTCCTTTTATTTCTGACACTATGTTATTCAGCAAAAAATAATCCTTTTGATGTAGCCTTTCGATCGGTATGATAAAGCTACAGGGTTATTATTTTTCTCGTGTAACGGGTTCGATTCCCGGTTCAACCATGTAATTATTTAAATATCTATGAACGCAGATTAAATTATTTCTTAAATTAAAATAATGTCTTCTTTCGGTAATATGTTCCATCTACAATATTCAAGGTACTTTCCTTCCATGTGGCATAGCCGTGGGACGCCCTGTATATAGCCATGGTAGGGCCTTATGCAGGGTCCATCCGGGTCGCTACCACTATCTTATCCTTTAACCTACCACCAAGCAGCTGCGGGTTGCTGTGTTTCAGTGTGAGGATAAGACAACCGGTGGAATTACTAGCATAGAGGCATTACATCTCAGTGCTCATGGTTGGCAACGCATTTTCAGTCTTAAAGAGGTTACATTTGATAAAGTCGATAGTGCTCCGCGATATAGATCTCAATAACCATAACGCCTATAGTTCTGTTCTTTGGATATATTAAACTTGATCACATTTCCTACAGACTGTTAAACGTGAAAACACGATTAGAAACAAAATCATCTGTAGTTTTATTTTTCAAACATGACACATTTTTGTGTTTTAGGTTGAATCTTCGAAACCCTATGATATTTAACGATGATGTTTGATTAAGTAGTTGATTATTTATAACTTGTTAATCCTGCTAACCATTTTTTTTATGAATTGTGAGGTTTTAACGTAAACAGCAATAATTTAAATTTGTCGCTGTCATCAAGGCGCGCGCATACTATGTCTATCTCACGTTCTTCGCGCGGAAGCACATAAACCCATTCCTTTTCAATCTTCTGTGGGCGTGGTAGCATATGTGGCCTCTTGACCTTTTGACCGCCACAGCCGCCTGTTACGTTTGCGCCTCTGACGCCAATGACGTCATATGTCGTAACCGCGCCGATACAAAATGTATGGAGCGTATGTGATTTGCCGGCTTTGGCGGTCAAAGGATTAAGATTGTAGTCTTGAGACTGCGAATGTCTATGGGTCACAGATCCCACTTACCATCAAGCGGCATGTGTGAACATTTGCCTTCTCAATGCTATAAAGAACCCATCTCGTTTTCAGATCATCTCCCCAGTTCAGAGGTACGTCAGTAACCAGGCGGCTTGGCGGCAGGAGATCAATAAACACGGTGCTAATGTCAATTTCGCTGGAATCATTCTGACTGGATGGTCTAGGTAACTGCTTGGTTATAAGTAAGGTTAGGATTTTGGTGGCATACCGTGGTTCCAGAATCCATGGAGTCGCTATTTCGTAACTATTATATACATACCACCTTCATTTTGATCTTCAGTATAAGTAATCATATTTAAAAAAAATCTATTAAAGACATCTTTGGTTGGGTTTAATCCTAGCTACAAATATTTGTTTGTTTGTTACACATCAGGAGGTATCCTCCGTAACTACCAAAATACGTTAAATTGCTGTAGCAGTTTAAGTATTTAATTTTGAAATATGACAATACTGAAGGTCAAAATCAAAGTGGTATAATAATTAGGAAATAGCGACTCCATGGACTCTTGAACCATGATTTGTCACCAAAGGTCCTAACCCTAGTTTTACTTAAAGGAAACAATTTCCTTTGAGTAAAACTAGGGTTAGGACTCTTTCATGACAGGCGTTTTCATACAAAATAAAATTATTCTTGGCTCATTTCTTATAAATAACGTGAAAAATCGCTAATATTTTAGTTTATTAGAAAGCAATGAAATTAATAAGGGCGCCACTGGACGCTCGGCGCCCTCTAAAAAAAAACCCATGAAACGATTGGCATTAGGTCATGTCAATCAAGTTTTTATGACAGTTGGACAAAATATCTGTCATAACGTTACAAGTTGATAATTAGGGCTAGGACTTTTAGTAGTATACCGTGGTTCTAGAATCCATGGAGTCGCTATTTAGTAATTCTTATATGTATACATTAATGCATACATTATAAGTTAGGAGGAACCACGAGCAGTAGAGTAAAAGGCAACCACGGTATGCCAACTAAATCCTAACCCGTTACATTACGCCTTGATTTTGACCTTCGGTATTGTCATACTCAATTTTAAGTTTGCTTTATCCCTACTTATATTTATTTGTTTGTTTGTAACGCCTTCACAGCGGAGATATCCTTCATGCCTTAATTTAGATTGATGCCCCGATTTAATGTTTGAATCATTATTTAAATTAAACAATACTAAGTAGTCAAAATCAAGGTAAATGCATAAGAATAAATACTAACTTCATCCCACCACGCGCGCTCTCGCGTGGCCTGTCAACAGGCCAGGACTACTTATCGCAGCAAACACTATAGTAGCCCTCAACCAAAGTGACGACCGGGGCCATAAAAGTCCGGGCGTGGGCCATAAACCTCGACGGACGTAGTGAGGGTAACGTATCGAAAAGGTTTAAACGTCGATGAAATGAATATATTTTGTTGAGTTTCTGTATTATTGCCTATTTATTGAATTATTATGGTTTTAAAAATAAGATGTTTTGAGCTAGTTTCTAATGAGATAATTAGTCAACAATTACCTAAATCGTGTTGACCATAATGATGGGTAATTATCGAGTTTTACATTTAATTGCCGACTTTTAACCTATTAGGTAATTAGACTTGTTGATATAAAATCAATAGTCTTGTAAGGTATACGTCATTCGTATCTCGAATACTTACAGAGAACATACAACTGATATCGCAATATTCGCAATGGAAAGTTTTTGCAATCACCATGTTACCAAGTTAGAAGGTGATATTAATGTGCAATGTCGTAAACTTATTCTTAATATTTATAAAGTATTTAACGAGTTGTAAGAAGATCCCAATAAGTTAAAGACAATTGATTTTAAACAACCAAGGAAGCTGACGGCCTTAGTTTGTGGAACGAGCATTACTACTCTGGATCGCATCCGAAAGGAAGTTTTGGATACAGGATCTCCATGTGCACCAAGACAAAATTACCAGGGAGTTGCCCCAGTAACCAATTTTTAATGATTATTAAAGAATTATGTAAATTATTTATTTCGTAATGTAATTTTTTCGTTTGAAGGCAATTATTTTTTGGAATATTAGTAATTCGTTATTTTAATAGTAATAATATTTTATGATGTTGTAAATATTGCCACTTTCAATAATATATTATTCAATTCATTCATAAGAACCGTGTTTTAAATTATCACTCAATTCTATCGACATCCCGTTTTGTGCGTTCACTACCTGCTTTACGGTCCCGAGCACGGTATGCGACTAAAAGTCTTAACCCTATTGATAATAAAATTGATGGTTGATGCAGGAGTTTTACATTTCAGATTTGACCATTACGCAACTTTGTGTGAGCTGTTGCCAGTTTCACTGCCTAGCCTGGCCTGTTGCCTGAAAATTTGGACTCAGCGAGGGGACGTACCTGAAGGTAAACCTTTGGTTCTTAATCTTTTTAACCACTAACAAAAAAGGGCAAATTACGTCAAAATCGTTGCCGTTGTCGTCGAAGTGCGCGGTGGACAGGCTGAGCATACAACCTCCATCGCCTTGGTCTTCGTTTCGGAAATGTTGTCTATGGACTATTTGTTATCTTCTAACCCCAAAAACAACTATGTTGCTGTCTCTTTCTGTAAAGTGACGAGTTGGGAGTAAAAATGATAGAGAGACCTCGTCGTGTTGTTCTCCTGGCCGTTGTGAAGTAAATCCAGAAATGAAAGATAAATTAAAAATAATGACTAAAAATCCAATCAATCCTGACACCTGTCATTCCAGTACAAATTATAACCTCAAAACTAAGCTATAAATTGTACTGCGATGACAGGTGTCAGGATTGATTGGATTTTTAGTCATTATTTTTAATTTATCTTTCTTTTCATTTGTGATTTTCTTATTTTTGCTAGTATTAATAATTATAATTTATTACTTTGTAATGTAACTTACTTTTAAGTATTAATTTTATAATTGATAAAAATGACTTTCTGCTGGAGTTTGTTGCGGCGCTTCTTCTCCGCAATGATGGTCTTGTCTGAAGCACTAGTAGTTTTGGCCATTTGGCCAATTTACTGAATAAATTATTGAATTTGAGCGCTATTAAGTTGTAATTTTTTTAAGAGACTGATAAATATCACGTTTCATAATGGCTTACTTTAGTCTCTTGGTGAATAAACTACTATAATTTGTAGAAATGTTGGTGAACGAAGTCCTTCCCTCCGAGCAATGGCCTGGCGAGGAGTTGGCGCGGTGTATCCACTCGTTTGTGATCCTTCAGGAACGTTGCTTCACCTTCGTCAATGGAGACATGTAAGTATTGTGCGTGCGTGCGTGCTTGCATGTACTTGTGTGTTGAGTCATTTATTTTATCATCATAATTATTAGCCGGAAGATGTCCACTGCTGACTGGTCCTCTGCTGCTGTCATCCAGCGGTTTCCCGCGACCTTTATCAGATCGTCGGTCCACCTTGTGGAAGGCCTGCCAACACTTCGTCTCCCGGTTCGCGGCCGCCACTCTAGAACCTTTCCGCTCCAACAGCCATCGGTTCTACGAGCAATGTGCCCCGCCCACTGCCACTTGAAATTTGCAATTCGATGAGCTATGTCAGTAGCTTTAGTTTCCTGCGGAGACACCCAGCATAGCTCTTTCCATCGCCCTTTCAGTGACCTTGAGCCTTCTTATAAGGCCCATTGTAAGCGACCACGTCTCGGATCCATATGTCATCACTGCCAACACACTGATCAAAGACATTTCTTTTGTAAACAACCCAAATTGTTTTTGTTCTAGGATAAAATCATGGTTGAACCCGTGGCAAATAGAAAATAGCTATACGAACCCGGTACAAGTCGAAGGATTGGCGGCTACGGCGCAACAGTAAGTACATGAAAGAATAGAAAAAATAAAATTGCAAAATTTGTTTTATAAAACAATTTCTCCAC
>OX438770.1:17703447-17892946 GCA_949316455.1 Acleris holmiana
TTTTACGCGGACAGAGTCGCGGGCAACAGCTAGTAATGAATATAGAAAGCTTTCAATTCCAAGCGTTCTGAAGTGTATTGACATCGGCCAAGACGAAATAACATCGGCACCTGTTCGTGCAGCAGGCTCCAGAGGCGCGCGACGACGGCGGGCAGCGCGGCGGCGGGCAGCGCGCGCGCGCTCGGGGCCAGCGCGCCCGCCGCCACGGCCGACACGTCCTCCGCGCCGTCGCGCAGCCCCGCCACCAGGTGCTCGATGGCCCCGCACGACCACGCCACCTCCTGCAACACAACATTCCGCAACGTCACAGCGGCCACTTGACCTAATGTTTCAAGAACTTTTTATTTCCAGAAAGACTAGCATCTTGCCTGCCACTTCATTATCATTATAATATGTCCATTGCTGGACGTTATAGGCCTTCTCTAAGAAATTCCACAACGATTGCATACTATTCGAATTCATCGATTTCCTGCGATCATGACCATAATGTTAGAACACATTATGGGAGACACAACTTTAAAAAAAATTGGTAAGTCGAGACAATAGATGCTAGTAATAACCGCTTTTCCATTTACAGAATAAAGTTTTGTTTCTCCACAAGAAAAACCATCTATTGAGAGCCCGCCTGTTTAGAACATCGCAAGTACAGGACTTACCTAACCTAACATCCAGACTTATCCGTGGAGTAATTGCCAATTCGCTCTATTCGGTGCCAGCGTTTTCACCTCCTGATACGACACGACATTGGTTTTCTGTCATATCTGGTTAAAGTAAGTAAGCCCAGGTCTTCCTTCTCGTTTTTATCTTCGTCTTACAACTTAAATGAATTATAGACTGAATAGAGTACGCCGGACACGTAAAGTTCGCGTAATTATCATTTGACCGAACTTTCGTTTATCCCAACGCCATTCCCACCTAAAACTAAACCTTTTTAATGTTGTACACACGTAACCTAACCGCAGTTTTGGAAAAGTTGACTGACTCAGCTGAAAACTAGTTGAGAAATGTTATTAGGAATTCGAAGGAGTTATGAGCTCACCGGGCGCGCCCCCAGCAGGTACTTGAACCCCAGCAGGGCGCCGTGGCGCGCCTCCCACTGCTGGTGGCGCGCCAGCCGCGCCAGCAGCGCCGCCACGGGCCGCACGCGCGCCGCGCGCAGCTGCGCCAGCGCCGTGCCCAGCGTCTGCGCGCACGTCTCGCGCACCGGCGCCACCACCTGCCACAACCTAACGTTACACTAACATTCCAACACAGCTCTCCCTAGGACCTTCTGCAAGCTCCGCCCAGATCTCTCCCACCATCTTACTCTGCCTGAGCAGCTGTTGGCATTGTTATGTTTTTGTGTCGGGAGATAACAGGTGAAATAACTAGCATAGAAGCATTTTATCGCCCGAATCGTTAGTCCTTAGAATTGGTAACGCATTCGCAATGTCGAAATTGTGAACTATTAGGTGGCATATGGGCTCGATGGCGTTCTCCAAGCTAAAAAATATATAAACGGAATACAACAGTAACTTTATCGACCTGATCGGAGACGAAATCGCCAAAACGATCCAACGCCAGCACGCAAAGCAACCTCAGCGCCATGTCTTCCAGCCATTCCTGATGCGCGTCGTCCATCTGCAATAATATAACGAATTAACTTCAAATTCAGAACGGCACTAGACAACGCTAAGTAAACGAGCAAGCGATCAGCTATCACTTTGGTGGATTTTTTCTTACTTCACCATTAGCCTGCTCGCACAGTTTTGATGGAAACCCATCTCAAACCATAGCGCTCAAGGTTTGGGGGCACAGCCAGGGTATTTTTTTATTAATTATACCAATTCGAATTCAATATTCATAGTTAAGAAGGAACAACGTCTGTCGGGTCAGCTAAATACATTATAACGATGGTACTGACCTGTTCCTGCGTGTCTCCAGCCACTTTCCCCGCTGAAGCGGCGATGGGCGCGCGCAGCAGTTCCCGTAGAGCGGAGGCGGCGCCGTGGCGCGCCTCCCAGGCCGCGCTGAACAGCGCCGCCTGCAGCGCGCTGCACCAACTCTCCAGCGGCCAGGAAGCGCTTTCACCCCACGCCCCAGTACAGTCTGGTACCGCGAGGGAGGGTTCCACTGGAAACATTAATGTAACACGACGTGAAAGTGTGACGCCGCCGCCTAGAATACTGAAAACAAAGGAATTTCGAAGACAATACGGTTTACACTCCGCATCTAAGACGGAAAAGATCATGTGTTGCCAATGCTTGCAGTTGCAATACGTGTGTGCCACAACAGTGTTCCAAACCTAACCTAGACTCCATCCAAGCTAGATCAAAAACTGAAGTACTTACAGGTAAACTCCTCCATATCCAATTTTATCTTCTTTCTATCGGGTTCAGCAGGCGGCGTGGGTGGCGGCGTTGGTTCCTCGCAGTCCCTCGACTTCTGTTTGCAGAACGCGGCCTGCCGCGCCTTGCGTTTCGCGAGGTTCATCTCGCGCGAGCTCAGGGGTTTGGAGGACGACGGGATCACCAACTCTTGCACCGGCCACTGTGTGAAAATGTTTGGTAATTTACGGCTAGTGGATATCTTTATGGTCTTATTAATTAATAAATAGTGGAGTAGCTAAGGTACGCTTTATCCTTATCTGTCGAATTCACAGTAACAGATAAGGACATAGCACGATTAGCTTGTAACGGGGCACTTAGGCTCCTCGTTAACATTTGGCGCCCAACGTAGGGCCAAAGTGCGCCGTTACTAGCTACTCCATGTTTATTAATAAAGGCATTAGACTTGAAGAGCCTTCAGGATACACTTCGAGGGATGGAATACTGATGATGATGCGAGCGTCGGTGGCACGGTGGTTTGAGTAATCCTAAAGTACGATTGCCAGAAGCCGGTAGGGTTCCTTTAACTAAATCTTCTTAAAATAAAACTAGTGCCTTCTGCGGTAACTTCTTATGGTGAATTAGACCTTTAGTGAGTATGTAAGATGGCACTGGCGAAGTCACTGCGGAATATCGCGGTGGGCCGCTATTAATAAAAAAAGAAGAAGAAGAGTATGCAAGAGAGGTATAAAAAGCTCTATATGGTCAGTGTATAAGTGCTTAACCCCTCGTATGCTTAGTAGCAGATCTGCTCCATATACGTTAACTGCTAGGGAGCAGATCTGCACCAAATGCTTTGCTACCTACTCGAATTTAATTTGAACCTTATTATGAAGCTTCTTAGGGTTAAGGTTTATTGTAGGTTAGCCAATAAAGTAATCTAATTTACCAAAAATCGCTCGTTACATAAAAATATTCAATATAGCCGCCGTTTCTGTGGCTTTGATGTCACGTGAGTGGTCACGTGACCGCGTCGCCGCAGTTGAGCCGTCGAAAATGTTCTGCCTACCGCATACGAGAGGTTAAAATCAATGGACCGTACTATTTTCCAAGTCTTTCTCAATATGGCGGACATTTGTCTCCGTAAATCAAATAATGATAGCAGATGTACAAGGATACTTAACTGAATAGATAGTCTATGACTTCAAGGCCATTGGAAGACCATTTGACTAATAGATTCAATAAGTTGGACTGGCATGATATGGTAAAGGCTCAAGTTCAGTAGAGAGTGGAATCACCCTGGGCGCTTCAGTCTTAGCGGGCGGTGGGGGCGCGAGGCATATGTCCTCGTTGGAGTACAGCGCAGCGGACATGTCCATGCCGAGCGAGCGCCCCAGCTCCAGTCCTAGCCGCGCGTTCAGCTGTTGCCGCTGCCGCGCCAGCCGCTCGTTTATGTCTGCGGACAACGCACATTTTGAGGATCGACCATAGACCATACCAATGCTTAAAAAACGCTAAAACTGCGTAAATCAATCTGCGTCCAAATCATAAAAATAAATTAAATGGAGTTTTATTGGACGTGACCACGCGTTAAAAACGTGACACAGTAGACGGGGCACTGTGTTATCGTAGCGTCAAATACAAAATTATAGTCTATCACACGCCAATGACAGGTAAAAAGCAGCGCCAATTGTAACCTTAAAGAAGCAACTTTCACCGGTCAGCAAAATGTATTAAGTCAACACTAACACAGTTGGTTGGTGTCGGCGCCCGGCGGCCTTATTTAACCCGGCTAACCCGGCGCCATCAATGCTGATCAGTTGATTCTTTACTGTTTCTGGTCTCTGCTTAGTTCTACAGGCCATCGTCGGCGGTCGGTATGGCTTGCAGAACTTGTATTTAGCTTTGTGCGTTTCAAATTATTGTCTTGGTAAATCAGACATGGAGTTTTCATCAGCTACTCACCGGCAGCGTTGAGCGCGTCCTCGTCGAGATCGTACTCGTTTCCCTCGGAGCCCATGAGGTGCGCCCCGTGCTGCAACACCTTCTCGATGTCGAACGTCTCGCATCGCAGCCGACCCTCGCATTCTATCCTCTCTTCTGTGGACAAGAGACGAGGGTTATTATGCGGAATGTGGACCATAACCCGCATCTAGTCAAATCGAAATGATTAAAACTTTTAATTCCCATTAATTGAACCCTATTAACCCAATTATGAAAGGCTGACCTTATCTATAAATAAAAGTCTTCAGTGACTAAATGACTCACAGATCTTAATGTCGAGAGGACTAAGGATTTTTCGAAAATTGATCCCCAAAGGGAAGAAATAGGGAAAAGCGGGAAGCGGGAAACTATATCTATCCGAACGAAGTCGTAGGCGTCAACTAGTTTTTCATAGGCCCACGTCGATCCTTTGGCGAGCCAAACATACTTTCTTTGTCGCAGTTTTAGAATTTTATGCACTCTAAGCGAGTCGGACGGTGACTACATCTTTTCTTTTCCATCTGTGTTACAAATGTAGGCAAGTACTTTTTTCTTCCTTTTCGTGCAATTAAAACAACAAAAAAAAAACTACACAAAGCTCTTAAAAACTTGTGACGTTATTATTAATAAAAAATTGAGAGTTATTGAACTTTAGAAATAGCCATTAAGTACGTGTATAGAATTTCATCTATAAACGTCCGTCATCATTTAACTTCCACCTAAAACAAAAATAAAAAATAAAAATGATGGCTGGCAAAACGCCAGTACCTATCAAAATTAAATAAAGTGATAAACATAATAACCAGCGATATTGTAAATATTAAGAAGCTAAAGGTGACCCACACAGGCGGGCAATAAACGGCCCAGTGCTGTGACTCACCCGACCAATCGGGAGGATTCCACTGCAAATTATTCTATTTATAAACTTGATATCTACTGCGTAACAGCCTATTTTCATTTGTGGATTAGAAAGAGTCGAGTGGCATTTTTCAGAGAATTTTAACAGCTGTTAGTTGTGCATATGTATAAAGTGACTAAAGTTTCTGATCGTACAGGGTATGTTACATCCACCCCTTTTTACCGATTTTGTCTCGAATGACGAGTGAAAGGAATGAAACATCAGAAGTTTTGAATTTAGTGCTTCAAGGTAAAAATTCCTAAGGACAATATAGAAGAGTCTAAATGTCCTGTTCACTATGCAAAAACCAGTTTATAATTAGAATAAAGACTGTCTCTTAGTTATTGTAAAATAAACAATAAAAGCGTTTCTTTTATTGTTTTCCCATTAAATCCCAGATCCAAAATTCTTGAATGTGAATCGAATACCGAATGCTCTTTGTCTTAAGAGGATTGTGAAGCGACGTTAAAATCGCGTAACTGTCAAAAATATGCCATACAAATTTAGCTCCGGGTGATAACGTTTCTCAAACCCTAAATCTAATTGGATTTCAACGATTTTTTAATATGTCGTAGATATTATGATAATCTAGGTCTGTACGTTTCCGCTTTTGTTGTTGTACTTTTTTTTCTTCGCAATAAATATTTTTTTGGAAAGGAAAACGTACAGACCTAGATTTTCATAATATCTACAACATATTCCAAAATCGTGAAAATCGGACAACGGTTATAAGGAGAGAAAAACGTTATCACATTTTGTATGGAAATTATTTGCTTCACAGTCCTCTTAAGAATGCGTGCGCTATAAAACAAACTCACTGTTTAAATATTATATGGTTACATTTATATGGTCAACTGTTAAAGAATGCCTTTGGGCATTAAGTTCGCCATTTTTCTTGTTTTTATGCAATAAAGAATTAATAAATTATACAAATGGACGGACAAAATTTGACGATTGTTTTGTGCCGATGAAATAACATGGTGTGCATAACACAGTAACTAAACGTTAAATGAACTTCTTTGATAAGACGAAGCGTTGATCCGCGAATGATTGTCAATTAAAAATTCGAAGGCATCAGACCGAATATCAACAAACATTGCAGCGGAGTAAATCGAAAAGAAAGGTGCGATAAGGCAAAATAAATTATTGCAATGTTGCTAACTTTTATGATTAAAAAGGAACGAATAGACAAGTGAAAACATTTCGGTATTTGAAAGATCTATTATCAATCATAGTAATCGGCGTCCTGTTCAGTCCACGGGAAAGATACATACAGCTAAGGTTAGCGATTTTAGAAAAGTTACAAAATGTATGGAATTGTCAAAAGCGGCCGACTTGATAGCTACCCTTGCTAAGACAAAGGGGAGTATCTCAGACGAAACTCCTGTAGCAAATGCAACCTTATTACTAACGGGACAGGATTGAATCTGCTTTAGCTATTGAATTGCAGATACTGCCTATTGGTTTATGATGGCAGAAGATCATCAGCTTACGCCAATCCTCATACATTACCAGTTACTAGTTGGATGGATCAATTTTCAGGGTTCCGAAGCCGAATGGCAAAAACGGAACCCTTATAATTTCGTCATGTCTGTCTGTCCGTCTGTATGTCACAGCCATTTTACTCAGAGCCTATTGGCACTATATAAATGAAATTTGGAGGATAGATGTATTCTATGAACCGCTATACAATGATGTAGTAAAATTGAAAAATAAAATATATTTAGGGGTGGCACTCCATACATGTAACTAGGGGACGAAAAATTTTTTTTGAGTTACATCAGCGTGTGAGGTATTTTTAGATAGGGCTTCCAAAATGATAGAGGTTTTTAAGTGACTTTTTTACGTAAGTGAACAGTTGGCGAAATATACGCTTCTAAAGTCGTAAAAATTCTGTCCGGGTGGGTAGCTTTTGAACTGTTAAATAGAACATTCTAATAAAAATTACAGTAGTAGAACATACGAAATACTTCCAACCAAAATTGTTTTGAACACGATACGCTGTGTAGTTTTTGAGATTTTAATAAATAAAAAAAAAAACCATGAACGTTTATCCCAGCTACGGAACCCTTCACTGTGCGTGGTCCGACATGCATTTGGCCGGTTTTTTGTTGTTATTCTGTCTCGTAACTCAGGAGACTGTTTCGTAACAGCGATAGACCTTCTTAGAAAAATGGTTTGATATACACTAAAATGGGATTAATTGTTAATTGCAACAAAAACCGATGTTTGGTGGATTTATATATTTAAAATCTTTTTTTTTAAGAGTAACCCAAGAGACGTCACCATGGCAACGAGGTAAAAAGAAAAGTTGATTGACACAATTAGTTCTCTTTGCGTAGCGAAGTGAAGATTAGCAAGTTTACATAAAACATTTAATTACCTCACAGTTGTGTGCATTTTTCTTTACGGTGCTAACTCTTCACCGATAAACTTGTGTAACCGACATTAAAATAAAAGCATATTCCATTCCCGCAATACAATCGATTACAACTATTATAACTATTCAAAATACAATGTAAAACATACATAAATAGGGCGATAGCAAACAGTATTATTACGAATAATAATAATCATCAATAGAAATGAGCGGGCTCCGGAAATCCGGCGGCCGAATTGCAGTTTCGTTTAAATGCTCAAAATAGCCACCGTTATCGTAAACAAGATAGGGCATGCATTTATAACCTAGCGTTTGCCCGCCGTTTTACTAAACCTACACCAACTTTAAGAGGCCTCTTACAGATACCTTCCTGATTATTTCTGTGAATACGAGTAAAATCCTCGAATGTAATCTATTAAAATTAACCCCCGTGTGGTTTCCGGGTTAGAATAGTGCCACTCCATGTCTTCCCGTGGATGTCGTAAGAGGCGACTAAGGGAATAAAGGCTTCTAGTATTGTTAGGCGATGGGCTTGCAACCTGTCACTAATACACTAGTAAACATCTCAGCCTACTTGTGCAAAATGTGGTTACAGAATAATTATTAATATGTGTTTTTAGAGTTGTTGGTATTTCTGTAGCTCTGCCTACACCACTCTGGGAATGAGGGCGTGATGTTATGTATGTATGTATGTAATCTATTAACTGTATGAATCTGGGAAAACCATATTGCCATTGACATATTCTCATATTATTTTTAACTCGGCCACCATTACTGTCAAGTAAATAAGAGCTATCCTAACGTTGACAATACGATAACATGTCAAAGACAATGTGCTTTTACCAAGCAGACTTAAGACACTCGTGTATTCAAATCTGTGTAACGCAATACTTTGTCATGATGAGGCCTAATTAATCTGTTTATTTTTAGAATTCATAAATGAATAATTCTTTGTTGTCAATAAAGTAATAATAAAAACAACAGTACATTTTTAACTTAAGACTAGCTTAAGCCTAGTCAAAAAGCCCCCCTCGAGTCGCCCCTTGCGTAATGGTATCCATCACACTGGCCGCGTTACCACGTTGAATCGCGATCAACCTTTGCACCAGGTACGAACCCGCGCGGGCGTCACACCCCCTCTCCTTAATTCGACGTCCCTAATTAATCTTGTCTTCTCTAAATATGTATATAAAGCAGTACCGTGACTGAGTGACTAACAGAAAACGCACAGCCGAAACCACTGGACCCACGGACTTGAAATTTTAGCGAATATTCTTTGGATATCCTGGAGGTGCACTCAGAATTTAGAGGGGATTTTTGGAAATTTATTCCTTAAGGGATTAAAATAGAGGGAGTAGTAGGAAACTAATTCTACGCGTACGAAATCACGGGCGTCCTCTAGTTCTTATATATTTGCGCAATATAGATTTAGATTTATTTATTTCATAATACAAGTTACAGTTATATTGCTCATGCACATGTCATCGTCATCGTCGTCGTCGTCGATCGTCAAAAACACAAAACAAATGGTAACTATTTATAAATTATGCAAGCGAAAAAAATAATTAGTATAAGCCAATGTCAGAAAAAAAAGATTATAATCACACAAATAATAATAACAAAACAAGTCAAAGTTAAATGTGAAAATGGTAATAATATAACAATCTCAAAAGTATAGGTATTTTAAGTCGAAAAATAAATACACTTACAAAGTAAAATGCATTATCCAACAAAAGGTCTTTTAATCGGTGCTAGAATGTTTCGGCACTGGACTCGTTTTTTAAGTCAGCGGGTAGGTGCTCGTAGAACTTTGGGCCGATAATAAAAAACTAATGCTGTATTCAACTCTTGTCTCAAATCTAATGAAATGATAAGGTCAGACGAGGCAAGTGCGTCAACGGGGCAAGTGCAACTATATACTTTTAAGAGATATTACAGGAAACAAAAAAAGGATTATATTAATAAATGGATAATATTGATTAAATACACGCAATACCTACGTTGAATAGGATATTGTTGATTTGACGCACTTACCCCGTAGACGCACTTTCCCCACCTGACCTATGATTTTATTTTAAATACAAAAACTAAACTAGAAAATATTTGCCAACAAATAAGCGGGTGCGGTGCCAGGGGTCACGCCGATTCATCCCGCGATGACAGGCTTCTCATAGCCCCTCCAGTCTAAAGTAGTCCCCGCCATTTTAAATCAATAAAACCAGTCAATTAAACACCAAACGCCCAACAGCTCTAAACTTAACCACCAATCTAATATAAACGACCGCCATCAATCAGAATTCAATGCGAAAATAGCTTCAAAAGGATATCCGTTCGCCACACGTGCTTCAATTGCGAGAATGATCTAATGATCTAACTGAGGTCGACTCGAATACAGCACTATCATCTCGTTGAGGAAAGCAAGGTCGGCAAGATGCACGCATAACCGATTCACTTCACGGTTGTGCTGTTTGAACGTAGAAGTAAATTGAACAACAATGATTTAAGAATTACAGGGTGGAAAAAACAGCATATTCTATTTTTTTTTTTAATCATATAAAGTATCGGCAAATAGTATATCACGTTTGTATTTACATCTCATCCTACTACATACCTACAAATGTGACTCACCAAAATTTACAAGCAATCAAGAAGTAGTCGACCAATTGTATTGCTTTATTTAATTCGTTAGCTGGTCATACTAAATTAACGAGATTTTTATGAACACGTTAGCAATGATTTTTTAAATACTAAACTTTTTTAAACTAAGATTTGTACAAAACCATTTTGAAACTTATTCAATCAGCTAACGAATTGAATAAAAGCAATACAATCACATTTGTTAGAAAAAAAACTAGTGTCCTAAGACCTAACCTACGCAAGAATTAAGAATTATCTTAAATCTTCCAAACACCTGAAGCAATTTTAATTATGCATTTATTATATTAAATATTTAACGTCTAAAAACTACTAAATGGGTGGTTTCTTAATTTAATCTTACTACTACTGTAAATGCGAAAGTTTAGATGGATGCGGGGTTATTACTCGATCACGCCAGTGCGGCTCAACGGATCTGGATGAAATATGGCACACGGATAGATGATCTAGAATAACACATAGGCTACCTTTAATCCTGAAACAAATTACTGTTCCCGTGAGATGGCAAAAGAAACGAATTCTGCGCAGAGTCGCGGGCGGAAGCTAGTCCTAATAATATTATAAATGCGAAAGTTCGTGTTTGTTATTCCTTCACGCTGCAATGGCTGGACGGATTTGGATAATATTTGGAATGGAGATGGAGACCCTGGATTAATACATAGGTTCTGGAGAGAATAACGATAACCCAAATTCTACGCGGATGAAGTTGCGGGCAGAAGTCAGTAGCCAATAAATTCGACTCATCCTTTAATCTACACACATTTCGTAGAAGATTTAACCCCGGCGCAAAAACAGGGGTGTGATAAGTTTCAGGTGTCCATCTGTGTGTCTGCCTGTGCGGCTTACCAGCTCATAAAGCTCCCAAACGGTCTTCATACACCGTTCGGACGCGGTTTATTTAACCTCGTGTGTAACCATACTACAAACAGAGAGATTTTTGTAAGTGGTAATTTTAATCTACTACGAGTAGCAAGGAAATAAAGTTCAGTTTCTTATTGGATAAATTTTCCGATTCGTATAATTAGCAAGTGTTTTTTTTTTTAATTTGGTTCGATTCCCTGGTGAGACACGCCAATTTTAGATGTCTCCTTTCAGTAAAATGAGCTAAGTAAAGGATTTAAGGTAGTTCCCGTCTAGGGCCCATAGATTTTTGCCACCCTGTATATACATACATACATACAATAACATCACGCCTTTATTCCCAGAGTGGGGTAGGCAGAGCTACAGAAATACCAACAACTCTAAAAAGACTTGTTGATAATTCAGTAACCAGGCCAAGAAGTTTACTAGTGTATTAGTGACAGGTTGCAAGCCCATCGCCTAACAGTACTACAAGCCCTTATTCCCTTAGTCGCCTCTTACGACATCCACGGGAAGACATGGAGTGGCACTATTCTAACCCGGCAACCACACAGGGCAAACCCTGGGCCACCCTGTATATAGATTTATTTATTTACTATTATCATGCAGTTAGCCGCCATCTTTGGTATCACGGCATTATCGCCTTGCTGCGTTTTGTGCGTGCTGAGCTCACCTACACGCATGAAAAGCAAGGCTGAAAAGATTGAAATATCCTCTATTTCAGAACTGGGGCGCGTCAGTCAACGCACTGCGAGACAAAGCATGCTGAGCTTGTTTACAATTCGAAACAATGACACACATATACGGTAACCTACTCTTATCTGTGATTGTGATCGACAGTTACGAGTGGTTGTTGCGTTTCTTACTCAACTGCGTCAAACTAAACGAAGGGTAATGCAGCTATAGTGCTTTCAATCCATAAAGGTGGCTTATTCCACTTAATTTGTCATTTCACGGCGCGTCAATGTCGGTCAAGAACTTCAAGCAATGCATTGTTGGTATGAAAACGGTAACCCATAATTTTCTAGAATGCCAATTCATTGATTGTATCATTTCATCGAACGGTATTTTCTGCTGAAAACATGATGTTTTCAGGATATAATAAACATTAATTACGTAGGTTAGGTTAGGTTAGACTTGACACAACCAAAACAAAAACTCAGTGTATGCGCATGGACCTCATACTGCTCTTGTTAGGGTTCTGTACCCAAAGGTTGCCAACGGGACCCTGTTACTAAGCCTTCGCTGTCGGTCCGTCCGTCCGTCTGTCAGTGGGCTGTAACTAATGAATGAACCGAAATCAATTCACTTGAAGTTAATAATGTAACAAAAAAAAGTGTGGTACGGAACCGTTTGTATGCGAGTCCGACTCGTACTTGACCCGTTTAATTTCGGAGGGCGGAACTATTGGTACGATTTTAATACATAGAATTTCATATGAATGTTCAAGAACCATTACAATAAATAAGTTAAATTGTTTGTTTGTTATTTATTTAGTTATCCCTCTGCGACTGACGTGACGTCAGACACCGCCAAAAAAAAATCGCTTTATAGCGTAAAATAAGTCTGTATCGCTCAGCAACCTTTCCTAAAGACTCGGGGCATTATAAACTAACCTATGTTAAAAAAATTACCTTGTTCAAGTTAATGTCATTTTTTTTATTTAGAAGCCCATGCTTATTACATGCTTATTATAAATTCCACATGAAAATTAAATAATCCTGCTATACACTTAGTAAACAATACTTATCATTGACCCATTAGTATTTTTCCTATGTTTTATCAGAAATGACGTCTGAAAGACTCCAGTAGAATGTTTCTAAAAAAGTCACCACAGTTGCAGAGAGTTATAACAAAACAAGCATCCGTTTCGTTTTTTATCGTATAAAGAACCTACCTTCTTCGAACTATCTCTGTTTCTTGTAACTAAATCGGTAGAGGCGTTGTACCGAGAATACGGAACAGACAAACACACATACTTTCGCATTCATAATATAGTAGTGGTGTAAGCACATCATATAATATGTACTAATGTTCCTATGTGTGTAATCTAGTATACCGGGTGTTGCCTGTAATAGGAGCAATAAATTTAGGGATCGTTTCCACACCACAAACGTAACAACATTTATTCTACAACTTTTGAAAGTAACTTGTTGTTTACTAAATATGAATGAATTTAGATTTTCCAAGCCAGCAATGTATTGCGAAAACTACGAAGTTTGTTGGCTGACAGTAGATGTCAACTAGACTATTGGATGGAGTACATTGAAAATGCTGTTAAGTTTGTTCGAAAAAATCCCAAATAATAAATTACATATTTTGTAAAAGTTGTAGAACAAATGTTGCTACGTTTATACAGTAGAAACGATCCCTCAATTTATTCCTCCTATTACAGGCAACACCCAGTATAAGCTTGATACCTTACTACCTATAATAAAGGAGAGTTTACCAATGACTTTCGGTGTTATTACTTGTCTCCAACTTTCGTCCCTAAAATAACATTAGTAACAATATAATCCGCATTGCTGGCGTGTGGCTTTTAAACTGGATACGAAACACACAAATCAATTAATAGGGTCGCCCACCATGCCGGAATGTGAACGCACTTTCGATATCTTTAAGCAATCGACTCGATACAATCGATCGGATCGTTTTGTACTGACTTATTGCCAAGAGCAATTTATTCTAGAATGCTAATTACTAGCTACAAATAGAATTGCATGCAACGGCATATAACCGCCCAAATAATATTAAAATTTCTTGATAACCACAAAACAATATTAATGAGGATTACTAAAGGAAGTCAGTTGAAAATAAATTTAATAATAAAAGTAATGCACATTATTTTATTATTAACAGGAAAAGTTTCGCTCCTATTCCGATAGTATTATCTACATAGCAAAATTTAATTAAGTAATTTGAATGCAAAAATATGGTTCGTTATTTTTGTATCTATAAGGAAAAAATAAATAAGTAAAAACATACTTAATACTTAAAACCAAGCCTTTATTCCCAGAGTGGGGCAGGCAGAGCTGCAGAAATTACTTTTAGTCGTACAATGGTAGCTTGGAAGTTTTTGTCACTTGTTTGTTTAATTATTGTATTTCACCTATTTTTGTACGCCGTAAGGCAGATCACAGAGATCCATTCCTATTGCATTATATGTCGTCACATCCATGCCAAAGTCGCGAATCTGCACTTTGACTTCTAAAGACAATGACGTAAACGCCACTTGGTAAACTAGCGAATCTGCTATTCTTATTTTGAATCGATGTGCAGATTCGCGACTTTGGCATGGATGTGACGATGTATAACATCTGTAATAACCTGTGTTTCACAAAATAAATGATTATTGATTACTGATTACTGAATACCAACAACTCTAAAAAGACTTGTTTATAATACTGTAACCACCACATTTAAGTAAGAACTTATACTAATAGGATTAGGTACTCAAAATATTAGATGAGTAAGAAGAAATAAAGTCGAACTTATCGACCACAACAAGGCAAACATCATACCTACCTATTTGCTCAGTGAACCAGAAAATACATCTGACAAGAATTTAACAAAAAACCTCAGACTTGTCCTTTCTTGTACAGCCCCTTCGAATACACCCTGTAGGACTTACGTGCCAACTTACGTACCATTACCCCTCTTAGGCCGCATGTCTTGCAAGTTATAGATACAAGTTTAGAAATAAATCTATGGTGCAGATATTAGCCACTCACTCTTACCCATAGTTGCGTCTTAGGGCCTCCGCTAACTTGCGCGGGTGTACAGAGAGGGTGCACGGAACGGGTGCACGCCTATTGAAAAATAATATAAGCCGCGCTAACCTAAGCGGACGCGTGCGATTTTTACCTGCTCCGTGCACCCGTGCGGCCCTTAGCGGAGGCCCCTAGCTTAGGCCGAATTTCTACCTGCAAGAAATCTTCTACAAATCGTGTCCGAGCATAAGAATAAGTACTATTAGAAGGGTAACTTCATCCCCACTACGCTCGCTCCCGCGTGGCCTGTCAACAGTCCAGGACTACTTATCGCAGCAAATACTAGCGGTTGCCATCGGCGGACGCGACGCATCGGATTGCAGCGGATGCTCCGAGGTCGGTCTCAGAGCATTGAAATGTATACTTTATTTCAAGTGGAATAATAGCAATAAATATATATTGATAAATTTTATATCCTCTGCCATCCCGTCTGCCGGTTTGCGCAGGCCCTTATGTGCATTGGATACTGCTAGAGCATGAACAAAACCCTACGTATGTTCTTCACTAGCAGCCGATAGCGAGTTGGAAAAACACCAGAAATATTTTAATTTTCAATTCAGTACCGATAACCAATATCGGCTCCATTTCGAATGAAACTCTCAACCCCTGGCACCGAACGATTCTAGCGCTTGATTAAACGCTTACCGCATCCGATCCGATCGATAATAGTCGATAAGCGAATGATCTGTTACTAATTCACCAGAAATTGCAAGAAATGTAACAGTCTATTAAAACTGCAATTTAATAGATAATGGAGTTTTAACGTAAGGAGAATGGCAAAAAATTGTTACAGATGTATTGATGGTGGTTGTAGGACCTTGTGCAGGGTCCTTCCGCATCACTTAAACCATCTTATCCTACCGCCAAACAGTGGTGTTCGCATTTTTGTGTGCTGGTGCGAGAGTGAAACGAGCGGTGAAATAGAGGCATTCTATTTAAGTCCTTGATATTTCGAAATTGTAATTGTATGATTGCTAGCATGAGATTGCAAATGACTATGGGATTCAGAGGCCAATTTCCATCAGATGCCTTCTCCATGCCATAAAACGCATTATTTTCGAAATAATTGCCTATTAAGTGGCCATTTTAAGTTAGGTTTTATGTTAGACAACATAAGACTCGTCTTAAACGTTCTTGATATGCAACTGCGACTACACATATAATTAATATTAATTGAATTGCTTAGTTCAAATGATATTAACTGACCTTTTTTGCTGGTAAATGGTGGAGGATGCCATCCCGGAACGTTTGTAAGTATTGCCTCCACTGCCTGTAAAGAACAAATAAAAACAATACAAACAGTGTTTCCTTTACAATTTGGAAATTATCTTGCTTCCTCAATTGGCTTTAGTAACCACAGTTCAGTTTAGCTAAATGAGAAAGCAAGATAATAAGAACTTATGCAACAAAAGCTACGGTGTATCGTACGATATGGTAGAGATTATTCAGTTTAAACATTAACCCTCTACGACTGACGTGACGTCTATCAGACACCGCCAAAAAAAATCGTCTTATGGCGTGAAATAGCTCTGTATCGCTCAGTAACTTCTAAAGACTCGGGGCATTATAAACTAACCTATGTTAAAAAATCCTGATTTCCTTATTCAAGTTAATTACATTATTTATTAATAAGCTCATATACAGGCTAATTATAAATTCCACATGAATATTTAATAATCAGGCTATACACTAAATAAACAATACTCATCATAGACCCATTAGTATTTTTTTTTCTATATTTTATCAAAAATGACGTCTGATAGACTCCACCTCAGTAGAATGTTTCTATAAAAGTCACCACATTTGCAGAGGGTTAACAATTTGATTAAGATATAGAAGCAAATGGAGGGTTTAACCACCCGCCAAGCAACAGTGTTCGCATTGTTGTGTTCCGGTGTGGGGATAAGACAACCGGTGAAATGACTAGCATAGAGGCACTCCATCTTAGTCCTCAGGGTTGGCAACGCATTTGTGATCTTAGGATTATAGTCTTGAGAAATCAAATGTCTATGGGTCTCAGATTCCACTTACCATCAGGTGGCCTGAGTGCTCGGGTGCCTTCTCCTTAACATAAAAAAAAAAAATGGAGGGTAAGACTGCAATTCCACCAGCTTTTTTAATGATCCTTATTAATTAACGTCATATATTAATTCAGGCCATAGAGGATGTTCCAATTGAGATCCATCAAGCAGATTGACCACGACCGTTAATTACCGAATTTAGTAAGTAGATTTAAGCTGAGTAGATTTTGATCGCGACTTCGTCTGTACGTTAATATATGAAATCGATAACCAGCCAGGGGCTCTTCCTAAAAGAGGTTCTAATTGAAGTTACGATAGGTTGTCAGTAGGTACAAAGTAGCTTGTAACTCAACAACCAATCAAGTCTTCTTAGTCGAGAAACTTTTCCTTTTAAATTCGTCGTAGGTATTATGTGCTTTCAATTAGGATATTTTCCACATTTTCAGTGTTTTTTAATGTTGGAGTTTAATATTTCCTAAACGGTCACCAAAATATAATTATTATCATAGATTATTAAATTATTTTGTGGATATGCGCTTTCGTACTCGTAAGATATAACAAAATAATTCACATATTATTAATTTACATTTTATCATTTATAATAGATTTGTAACGTGAGAAACCAGCTGCATTAAGAGGCCGTACACGAAATTTTGGTAGTTCTGCTTCTTTTTGAGATTATACCTACAGTTAAAATACTGCTTTTCTATAAGTTTGAATGCACATCATGAAATATCATTTCAGTTCTAATCGAATAAATGAATTACAAATAAATGCGGGACTTTTTTAGATTTGTCGAGTATTATAATGCGAGATGTAGGTTATTTTAAAACATTATATATTGTATTTTTTTTTAATTTTTTGGATATTTTTTTTAAGGTAATGGATTGATTTCGAATTGAGCTTTATTACTGTTGTTTTAATTTTATGAACGAGAGTTTCCAGTAGTCGAAATCAAAAAAAAAGTTTTGCGCATTTTCTATAAAACTTTACCAAGTTAATCATTTGTTTACACAAAAAAATATATGAAGGTGGTAAAAAGTAATTCATACATTTTTTAGATGACTTTTACAGCAGTAAATTGTAATTTATTCATACTTTTAGACGTCAAAACGATTCGTGAATATGCGATATGCTAAACCTCTTACAGCAAAATTCACAAAACACTCACCGGTTTCAGGTCAATTACTCAATATAAAATGATAAAAATAGAAAATTACATCATACATTCGTTGAAAATTGAAATTATCTTTAGTGTTTTGCATTAAAATTTGTAGAAGTAAAGTATTTCAATAGTAAAAGCACGTCTGTAAAATCAGGTAAATCGGCGAAATCGGCAAAATTTCGTATACGGCCTCTTAACTGATAGCAATATAACTTACAATTAACTAGTTTTATATTCTTACTGTTTCGCTTATTCGATTGAATATAATAATTAGCAACTTTTAACTTTTCATACAAGTCGTAGTAATGACTAATGACACTGAGAAGAGTCCATTGATAGATTGAGAGGTATATAACATGTCAATAACTATAAGCATATGAGAAATTTAGTTTTCTTAACCTCATCATACTCCTTCACATACAAAACACTTATACCCAACATACACTACCTAACTAACAACAAAACTCATGCTGCAGTAATACCAAAGAAGGCGGCTAACAGCAATAGGATACTGAGATAACGGCTGATAGGGATGATTTGAAGAGAAAAACGAGCTGAGACGCGATTTAGATAAGAGCAAGGAGATGATGATTATAATGAAAATACATAACATCCTGTGGTTTCCACAAACAGAAAAAATATTATAGAGTTTATTGCACCACAAGAAACGGAGACAATACAAAGCTACGATTTCTATTGTTATTACGTCCTATTTATAAGGATAATGACAGTAAATATGCAAGTTCACCAGTCACCACATCTGGCTTGCATATGCTTGGCCTCGAGTACGAATTCATGAATAGCCACGCGCGCACCAACCGCAAGGGCCGGAGGGAACTCCAGGAACACACGCAATAACTTAATTCGGGCTGTTGTACGCCAATAGGTGGGGTTAGTGCGACCGTGCTGATATCATATCGTTGAATATGAAAACTTCAACGCTGCTGCGTAGTTTAGTCGCACTGAAAATATGAGTAAGCGCCAAGCTACTGAAAAAATATTTATAAGCCAGACAATGAATAATTCAAATGGATTTTCAGTATACTCTTGAGCCCAATACGTTTAGAAGGAAAATCAAGAGATAGAATAAAAGTAACGAGAGTTTAGTGGTGGTAGGACCCTGTGCAGGGTCCGTCCGGATCGCTACCACCATCTTATCCATTAACCACCCGCCAAGCAACAGTGTTCGCATTGTTGTGTTCCGGTGTGGGGATAAGACAACCGGTGAAATTACTAGCATAGGGGCATTCCATCTTAGTCCTCAGGGTTGGCAACGCATTTGAGGTCTTAGGATTAGTCTTGAGAATTCAAATGTCTATGGGTCTCAGATTCCACTTACCATCAGGTGGCCTGAGTGCTCGGGTGCCTTCTCCTTAACATAAAAAAAAAAAAAAAAAAAAAAAACGGGAAAGTAGTAGACTATGCGAAATATACTCAAGGAAAAGGGTGTAAACTGCACAGAAATTGTGTAAAGGTGCGCTTACACTGGCGATTTTTAAGCCATAGTTGATTGACAACAGACAGTCAACCAATTTGTTTCCTAGGCCACTATGGATGGACTATGTCAACGTGACGTTATAATCCAAATTAAATGAAGTCTCTTACGATTTGGTTGACACCGTCACTTTGACATGGTTCATAGTAGCCTAGGAACCAAATAGGTTGACTATACGGACGTCTCATTCTATTAGTCAATATTACGAGTAAGGCGGCTAATAAGGCAGTGAATTGCAGTGAACTGCCATCTCGTTTGAGGGCAGCTTTAGGATGAGGAGACGGTACTGGGATAATAAGTACTTAATGTAATTTCATCTCGAGTTTTTTCGAGAATTAGGAGTTTGGGACCAAATGTGGATATAATTTTAAAAAGTAATGACATATATCATTTCAGGTTCACAAAAATACAATTAATAGTTTTCGAAACAAAATGGTGTGTACTTTTTAAAAAAAGCTCCTGTTTTTCACAAATATTTCCCCATGTTTAGTCTAACCGTGACCACGCCATATTGGATCTGGTTAAAAAAATACTGCATTGGCTTGATCTTTAACACAAATAAAAAAGTCACTGTGGTGTTCCTATGGCCACCTTCCTTCTCCATTATCCTACCAGCTCGATAGTAATCAAGCTGGTAGGATAGATAGAATGAATTAATGATATGAACTCTAGGTGGCCTTATTATGGTATTCTCATCGAAATGGCACTGAATAAAATTTGAATTTTAAGATGTATAAAAACTTGTACACGCAGTTATCGTATTCTCCGCTCGTGATGTGCCATCGATATCCCAAGCAGCGATAACAGCACCAGGTCTAACATAACATTGCTTTTCATCAATCGCAACCCAATAATTACGCAACACGTATACAAAATGACAAACACGCGATAAATTTAATGGCGGTAAGCTAATGACAGTTGAACAAATACAATTTGCGTAATCGTGATGCCAGGATCATTTTAGGGTCATTAAAATCTCAGGGATTGGTGATAGCGGCGCTCGTGTTGCCGATACGGATTCATAGTGTTTGCTATGGTTAAAGTAAAACTATATGATAGGGACAAAAACATAGCAGCAGACTTTGTTTCATGTGCTTAATTTTCCTTCGCACATGTAATACAAAAAACAATACTATGTTTATAAAAAATATCTGATCTGACACGTTTTCCTGCTGAACTATGCATTCATATTTTTTTATTACTACACGACGTCCGTGACCTTATTTTAACCCCTTGGGGGATGAATTTCCAAAAAACCCTTTTGTCAGTGCACCCCGAGGATATCCAAGGAATATTCGCTCCTCATTTCTAGTCCCTAGGTTCAGCGGTTTCAGCTGTGCTTTGATCAATCAGCCACTCAGTTTCTTCTTTTATATGTAGTGACCGAACTCTACTCAGGTGTATAGACGACACTATTAAATCACAATTTGATAGTGTCGTCTATATATGTCGGGAGCCCGCCGATTGGCCAAAATATTTTTGGTCAGATGTATCATTTCCCAAAATTTTCATTTGCCAAACGAATATTATTTAGATTTTCCAGATTATCTTTTAGTACTATCACGAAGAACCCTATAGGTTAGGTTAGGTTAGATTTTATAAAATCCTGAAATATTTACGGTTACAGAAAACAAAGCTTAAGACTTTATTGGTGAATTTTCATTTCAAATCTGTCTAGCCGTTCACGCGTGATGCCGTGACCAAGGAAAATAGGGATTAAAGGTTTTTTAAGGTCGGTATACCTATAGGTAGATATAGTAGAATTAATATTTTTACCTGTAATAAGCAATTATGTTTAAAGCACGACCGACTATTGACTCACAGCAGCGGGATCATAAGCCTGGTAAATTTAACGTGTATAAGCGCCCCCAGTATACGTACTAAATAAAAATATTATATTTTATATTTATCGAAAGCAAGTAAAAGCTTGTAATATCTGCATGACTCATTTCATGTCCACAAAAATTATTACCGCGATGTTTTTAACTAGCCACTGACCATTTGTCCTTGCCAGCACTAAAACCAATGGCATCATGGTATTGCAACATTTTATGTGCCTGTGATGCGACAACGCCGACAACTGAGTAAACATACTTAGGACCTATTGTGCACGATATTTATACATATATCGCGATAGCTCGTTTTTGGTGTTTTGAACAAACCAATACGCTTTAAATGAATTTTAGAAAAAAAAAAAAAAACGAGCTGTTGCCCGCGACTCCTTCCGCGTATAGAAGTCGTTTATCGCTATTCCCTCAGGGCCTGTTAAATTTATCAAGATGAAAAGTACCTTCCCCAGGACACAAAGTATCTCCACACTACCTTTGATCTAAATCGGTTCAGCAGTTTATCAGTGAAAGCGTAACAAACAGACAGACAGACAAGAGTTACTTTCACATTTATAATATTAGCACAGATGTATGCAACTAATGTATCTTTAAGCAAGGTACCAAACTTTTTTCAGTTTAAATGTAAATTTCCTTGTGAACATTACACATAATATAAAAGAATAAAGTGGCTGGCTGACTGATCGATCAACGTACAGCCGAAACCGCAGGACCTAGGAATTTTAAAGGACGATGGGTAAAAATGTCCCCACCCACCAAAGGTGATGAAACATGTGCCAGTTTATAGATCTTGGCAATATGATGTATTTTTTCTATGGCGACGATCACCATATGTATGGGGTTTTCTTGAAAAATCATAATCTTATCGTATGGAACTATGGAATTTGTTTGAAAATGAACACGTATGTAGATGATTTGCCTTGCCTGGCCCTTTGTTTTCATTAAAAAATTCCCATTGATTTTGCTACGAAGATAAGTATTTTGTCTTTTACTAGGTCCTATAAACATAAAAAAAAAAAAAAAAAAAAATTGAATTGAATTGAATTGAATTATAGACCTGCAGCCCGTTACTGTTGGAGGGGGGGGACGGGGTCCATACAAAATTGCCCATCACCCTTTGGAGGGAACATTCCTTGGATATCCTAGGGGTTAAACATAGGGAGAGTAACTGGAATATAATTTTAAGCGTAAGAGAAGTCGGCAGCGTTATATAGTTATGTAAACATTTGTGTGGTAGTGGCGTTTAGCGCCAGAGCTGCAAGAGTCTGCAAGTTACTATGTTTGTAACACCTCCACGCTGAACCAGCTGGACGGATTTGGATGAATTTTGTAACAGAGATAGCTTACAGCCTGAATTAACGCATAAATTGCATTAAAAAAAACACTGCGTGTGATGGCCAAAGTATAGAATTGGAAAGTGTAGCGAATTACTAACCCTACGCGGGCGAAGTTGCGGGCAGAACCCGTGAACCTATAAACATTACGATACGCGGTAAACTTCCCAAATAAGTAGCATCCCTAGATAACGCAATCGTCACAGATGAAATATAAACAAGAGACAATGCAAGCGAAGCTGCAACAATACGCTGACAGCGCAGCGTGGCACAGCGCGGGGGCGCGCGCGCCAATGCGAATTCTAATCGACCGGTTGCACATCTCGCGCTTGCTTCAAGGTTATAAATCAACGGGATATTATTAAATATTTACAGTTACATTTTTTTTATAACAAGACCCTCGAGTATAATTTCGTTACTCCTTCGAAAATGTTATCAAAAATTAAAACGTTCCACGAAACCTTCGTTAGTACATAAAGTGAACTTGCACCAAATTTGGAGGTAAATATTTTTGTTTTTACTACAAAGAGACGTAACCAGTTTTGGACCTTATTACAACCCCCCCTAAAACCGAAAATTTGATGAAGACAGATAGAATTGCCACCACGACTTCCTAAATTAAATTCAAAATCCACCGCTTATATAATGTAAATGCCAAAAATTATCGGCTCGCACAACTTCGCTGGAAACTGTCTAATGTGTAATGCTTTATTATAACGTCAGGATTTTTTGTTTAAATACGTACAGTTACAGCCTATCTGCCGAATACTGAATGTGAATGTTAGCAACGATATAGGTGACTTTGACACTTTTGCGATTGGAATTGGTAATGGTAATAGTAACCCAACCATGGCAAATGTTAAAGTCACCGCAGTGTGGACACAGACGTCATCTAGCTAATTTCCAACTGGCTAATCTTGTAATGTGAAAGTTCTGTATTGTAACCAAATAAATACATACATAGATAACGTCACGATAAGGGAAAAAGGCTTGTAGTACTGTTAGGCGATGGGCTTGCAACCTGTCACTAATACACTGGTTAACATCTTAGCCTACTTATGCAAAATGTGGTTACAGAATCATCAAATAAAGTCTTTTTGGAATTGTTGGTATTTCTGCCTACCCCACTCTGGGAATGAAGGCGTGACGTTAATATATATATATATATATAAATGAATTACCAATGATTCTAAAAAAAACTTATTGACAAAACTAAGATGTTTACCAGAATATTAGTGACAGGTTGTCAGCCCATCGTTTACAGTACTACAAGCATTTATTCCCTTAGTCGCCTCTTACAACATCCACGTGAAGACATGGAGTGGCACTGTTCTAATCCGGCAACTACACGGACCAAATAATTGATAAAAAAAATAACAAGAGAAGTCGTTATTTTAGTCAGAAGCTAAATATATCTTTATTAGCAGTCTAGACCTTAAATTGGCCAGTGCCCAAAAAAGTAACGGAACAATACAAAGCAGTTCCATTCCACCTTTTGACCGCTGCAGTCGGCGAGAAACGTAATCGTTTTTCGTGCCGCAAACGATTAAAATTTAGTATAAATGTTATACGCTTCAATGACGTCCTGGCGTATGTTTTGAGTAAAAATGCTAGCAGCGGGCCCGTAGCGGTCAAAAGGAGAAACAAAATGCTCAATTAAATATGCACACCTGGGTTTACTTTTTAAGCCAGAAACCAATTAAGAGTGGAGGCGGCGCATTGTTACACGGTCATGTACTAATAAATTCGCAAAACCCCGGATACAATGGCAACGCCTACTTTCAGAGCGAATACAGCCTGGTGATAGGCAGAAGGACAAAGGATATTAGTTCCCGTTTTTACACTTTGGGTACGGAACCCTAAAAAATAGTAAGGAAATGCGCCGAAAAACGCCGCCACAGTCGTTAGTGGCATTAAGGCTTTATCTCTGGTTATGTTATGTCATATTTGATGTGATGTGATATAGCAAAAAAGTAACCAAAACAAATTTCCAGCATGTGACAATAGACCTCCCCACCAATAATATCTGAACATCATCACGTCTACAATCTCTAGATTCTTGTTTAGTACCACTAATATTGTGACCGTTACGTAGAGGAAAACACATCAAGATACAACAACTACGCGTAAATAAAAGGTGATTCAAAGAAGTTTTAGTAAAAGCATTGGATTGCGTGATCCAAACCCAAAATAGCGCCCAAGGATTTATAGTGACATCAACATTTGCATCCGAAAAATTCGCCAGTAATTTCAAACCCTGAAAGATTATTTTACGTGATGTCACTTATACTAAATAAAACAATATTTGGTAATATACGAGACGTAACCCCAAGCGTCTGTGGCAACGGCGTCCTTGAAAATATAAATGTATGGGATAACTAAAATCGCCGACGTTCCAGGGGTTAAGTTGGACACAAGAATGTTGGAAGGGATTAAACCTTGACTCACCGACCTCTGACCGCAAGAATTTATCTATACTTAGACAAAGGCGTACGATATTGAGGACACGCATACACTTCTCACTATAAGACTAAGTAAGACTGCTTTCAATGTACTGATTTTGTGTCACCTTTACAAATATTACATTTCAATAACTATCGCTGAATGCGAACCTTATAATCGTGATACTGTTTTTACGAATATTGTATGTTTAGTCACTGCATAAATCGCCGCTGCCGTCTTTTTAATCCCAAGCTGAGGATGAACATTCCAACAAGCAAAACTCTTTGTTCAATTGGTTTAATTAAATGATGGACGACTCGAGTCTTTGGAGTGGCTGAATGTGTCATGGTCACTATCACCCTATCGGCTGAAAATATTAAATGCGTTGGGCGACGTTATTAGGATAGGTCTAGGGCTTTACTCCTCGCCGGAATTGAGCAGACTAAGTTCGTAAGTTAGCTCGTCATACTCAACCAACGACAACACCCCAACTACAGTTGTTTTATCTCACGAATGCGGGTAGGTCATACTATATTTAGCGACGATTGCTACGCACTCTGAGGCAACGTGCACGTGCAACTTCAGTAACGATTGTTGCAGTTAGCATTTGCAGTAACACTAGCTTATTACCAGAATCTTAATATACTGCAATCCCAAGGCTAACGAATTCAAATTAGGATATTAAACTTATTTTTTTTTTTAGTTTTGGTAAAAAGAGTTATCCGGTGATTAGAAATTCTTGTATTTAGGAAATAAGCGGGTTCGCTTGTGACCTTAAGGAGTGTAGAATGGGTGGAGTACCTGCGAAGCTGCGATCCTGGTTTCCCAGGCAGGCGAGCGGAGATGCTTGGTGAGCCGATGCAGTAGCCGGTGCAGCTCCTCAGGATGTGCCTTCTGGACTTCGCCCAGCTGCCGCGCTGCCGCGCGACGCGTGGCTGCGCCCGCGCCCGCCTCCAGAAGCACGAACAGCCGGTCCAGCCTGATACACGGACACTATTAATCCACAACGGAACGGACTGTGGAATCCTAGGGACTCCGCGAAATGGCAGCAAGAGAGAGTAATGATTCATAAACGGCCGTAGACCTGAGTAATAAGGGCCTCTTGGCTCGAGGGGCCAAGGGCTTTTATCTCATACAGCTTTTGATCCGTGAAATATGTCGTTAAGAGGCCTGGCGTTCATATAGACCACATAAAATGTATCCGCGTATCTATTTAAATGTTATGCTAGACGAATTCTCAACATTTTCCGCGTTAATAGGAGAATTTTATCCTAATCGCGGCCGATTCGCGGCTCGCACGTCTATGTGAACGATCGTATCTTAAATGAATGGAAATATGGACACCCAATCGGGTCGGATTTTCTTTTGTTTATGTATGAGTCGCTCCCTACTTCGCCTCCTCAACGACGTTAGATTTCTCCACTATCGATGAAACGTTTTCAATAAAATTGTACATAGTTAAGGGCTTTAATCAAAACAAAACTTAATTGATTTTTTTGTGTAACGATAGTTTTGAACCATGTAGTTCGTATGACTAACTTTCGTTACACAAAGGACGCGATCGTTATTTTGTTTTCATCAAGTCTTTAATTATGTTTTTTTTTTGAAAACGACCCAAAATTGTTTCTAAATTCAAATTATCCTCCAAAAATAAGGTTAGTAGTAAGTATGATTAACGATGTCGCTGGTGCGCTATATAAAGGAAGTGTCGTCTCAACTTTACATGAAATTCGAGAGATTATCTCTTTTACAGCCACTACCGACAAGACAATGTGTTTGAGGTGCTTTTGTTTTACAAGCATAGTCTATAAACCGGGCTACAATGATATCGTGTGCAGTTGCTACTTGACAAATTCAACGCCCAAGACCTCATATCAGGTCCATTCTTTTTCAGGGTTACTACTTTAAATTTTAACTTTTTTAGCTTGTGTCGATATAGTATGACGATACAAGACTTATAGTTATAAATCTTATAATACATATAACACGAGTAACACTAATACAAAACTAACGGCATCTCAAACGTCAATCTCATCTAAACCACAAAAAGGACAAATATACTTTTTTTTGTTTCTTAAAAAATCTAATTGTGGTAGTTTGACAGTAAGACTTGTGACATCACAGGTCAGCAATTTATATAAACTTTCATACAAGATATCACTTCCTTAATAGCATAAAAGCTTTTTATTTCACTTCAACATCCCTCCTCTTAGGCCACCTATACTAAACCACCGCGTAGGCTCCAACTAGCCATCACCTATATACAGGGTGTTAGGTAATTAGTGGATCATCTGAGACCTGCTGATCGGTGGCACTTAGGACGTTCCAAATAGGTCAATTAGTCTTAGTTAAAAGTAGCACTGATTTCGAGATTGTTTGACTTTTTAGTTTTTATAATCCGAGACGAGATTTGTAACCTGACCAAAAAGTAAAATTATTTCGAAAACAGTGCCACTTTTACTAAGACAAACTTAGCTTTTTCGGAACGTCCTACGTGCCCCCTATCAGCAGTTCACGGCTTATCCACTAATTACCTAACACCCTGTGTGTGTGTGTGTGTTGCAAGGGTGCATTAGCACGATAAGCCCAAGAAGGATCGTTCACAGCCGCATGAGGTTACCACTTGATACAGATGTTTATAACGACTAAACGAGTCTGGCCATATATTATTTCACTGCAAACCAATAATCCCTTGTAGCGTATACAGACGCGTTTTATTCCCCATTGTTATAAAGCTATAAAATATTGTGGTTGTTAACCCAATAAAAGAAATTGCGTTCACTTGAAACAACCGACGTAATATCAGGCATAATTCATCTGAGCAAACAGTACCACTTCGTACCATTTTGATAAAGATAATTCAAACAGAAATGTTCGTAACATATCGAGAAATAATTAAAGAGATATAAAATAATAATATTTTGGGGAATAACCAATAACAAACAAGTCGCTACAAATAAGAGTTGAAGTTAATGGTCAACCTTGTTAAACTTAGTTGATAAGCAATTTTCACAAATCTGCAATTTTTAGAGTTCCGTACCCAAAGGGTAAAAACAGGACCCTATTACTAAGACCCCACTGTCTGTTCGTCTGTATTTCTGTTGCCGCTATAACAACAAATACTATAAAAACAGAATAAAATAAATATTTAAACGGGGCTCCCATACAAGAACGTATTTTTTTGTACTTTTTTGCTTGACATTAATAATGGCAACAGGTAAACACTCGAAATATTTACCGAATATTTGGTTGTATATGTACTGTACGCTTTAACTTGGAGTCAGCAATTTTTTTCATAAGGAGCCAGAAAAACGTAAGAAAAAATCAGTTGGAACGTTTTTTAGTGCTTGTTATTATGATAAAATAACAAACTTAAACTACTACGGCTTTTAACTACATATAAAATCCGCCAAAATATATTTTGGGGGGCCACAAGCTCATTCTATAGAAGGGACGTTGGCCGGATTCATTTAAAGCCCTTCTCGGGCCGTAATTTATCTATACCAGTTACCCACTGCGGAAGGGTTCCGCCGACAAATCACCCAATCGCAATCAATTCTGGGGCTCCGTAAACTAAAAAAGTTCAAATAATAAAAAGCCTATATATACATTCCCAGACCGTTCCCGAATTGGTAGTCACCTCCAGACTAACCTTTGAAAGTCAGACTGGAGGTGACCTATGTCAGCCATTAAACAACGACCTCGTGTTTTGACTATGGGAGTAATTCTGTGACGCGTATAGGTCGTTACGGGTCAAATCAGCTTAATCCCAGACGCACTAAGAGCGGAGGCGGATTTCCACATTAAAAAGCGTCCGCTATACGCTTTTAGAACGGGTTTTAGTAGTTTTGTAAAGGACTCAAGTTCTGAGAGTCCTTTTTATCAGGGTTCCGTAGTCAAACTAGGAACCCATAAAGTTTCGCCATGTCCGTCCGTCCGTCCGCAGTCCGTCAGAGACTGTTAGTACTAGAAAGCTATAATTTGGCATGCATATAATTATTAGTCACGCCAACAAATTGGTAAAAGAAAATCTTACAAATATTTTATCTTTGGTCACTTCTTCTACACGTAACGTGTGGATGTATTTTTTTTTCTCTAACATACGTAGGCTAATTTTTAACGCGATATTACTCCATATTATTTGCAAAGCAAGTGGGCGAACCAGCCAATTAACACTAATCAAATAGGGCACGGTAATTGGAAGCAATTTGTCCGATAAAGTCTCCCCCGTGTGCTGCCGATACGCTTTTTACTGGGTAGGTAAAAATAAACGTGCTACCTACTGCCTTGAGAGACAGCTCTGACGTCAGTAGATAGCGCAATTCATCACAAGCGAGGTTTTGATTTACCATAATAACGGCAGACCAAACTCTATTAACTTCAGTGCAAAACTGATAAAAAAAAACCGATTGACCAATTGAAAATAATTACGTTACAGTAATTTGAGATGTGGGCGTAATCGATTCGTAATCAACGCACAAACTTACCGCGAAGTCATGACGATTCTTTTAGCTCAGCCCCTTTTCAAGTTGTATTTCTTTCTGAAACAATGAGAAAAAAACTTAGGTTAAAATAATGTAGCGTTCGAAACGACTATAATGGAGCATAAGGTTCGTAGGGAATTATAAAAAAAATACCATTTGAGAAGTTATTTTTTGCGGTTTTGAAGACGTTTTATTTGCGTTTTTTGAACATTTATTTTGTATCATAGTGTTTAGTGATTATTATATGCTGTGTAGTCCCATATCTCGATAAATAAGAAACAAGCTGCGCCGCGGGAAAGTCATAGTCATATTTTAACCATTTAAATGTGCTTCGTTATAGTCGCTTAAATCTTTAACCGCCATCCGTGGTCTTCATCATCAGTTCCACTTCACCAAATAAAAACTTTAAATGCAAACGCTGCACTTGTTACTGAAAGAACTATAAGCGCTATAAGTATGCCTATAATATTTGAGAGGTTCCCTCGATTTCCCCAAGATCCCATCATCAGATCCTGCCGTGACAATGGGACCAACTAGAAAGTATACCCACCCAACAAAAAAAACATATCGGTCCAGCGATCTTTGAGTAATCTGAGAAAAGAGTACTTCAAAAAACGCGACAAATTGTGAACCTCCTCTTTTTTGAAGTCGGTCAAAACTACTTGCGGACTTATAATTAGAGGCACAAAGCACTGAGTTACATTTTAATGGTACCTACATAGCGTAGGTATATTTTTCCAACATCGTAAATTTTCCTCAAGAGACCATAAATTTTTTCCATAGTATAGGAACAGTCCGTCTTCACAGTTTTGTACCCTGTCGGTTTAACGCCTTTGACAAATTAGTGCAGCAGTTCAAACATGACGTTAAAGTGACAAAGGGCTAAAGTGTGCAGCTACTTACAAGGCCTACCGCTCTTATTCCTACAAAAAAAATGGGCCAATTCAGTCACCTAATAGGTTCCACGGAGAAGAGCTTCGATGACCCGGTGATGGCCCGAAATTATAGCTAATTGGAAAAAACAACCGTATGAAATGCTTAGAATCACTTTCGGTAACAAATTAACAAGTTTAAAAAACCCGACACTTCTGAGATAAAACCCTCCAAAGATCCAACGCACAACACAATTTAGCCTGTAAGGCTACCACCAGTAGTACCACACCACCCATAAACATTGCCTACCTTCTTAGGACGTCGGATAAGAATAACTATAGACAAGATTCAAGATCTACATACGTAACAGACCTATATTCATTTAAAGTGGCATTGACAGAGAGTAAAGACAATCAGGAATATTGCTCTTAATGGAAAAAGTGGAAGGCAGCGGGCTAAATGGACGCAACACGGCGACAATTTGAGAGCTGCGTACCTATTCTCCGTAGAAAACTTCCGTCCCTGAAGTCGACGGCTAGTCTATCTCGACCCTTCAGTCCGTATTAATTGAATACAGGAGTGTCTTCACCGGTTAACTGTCTTTAATACGAATATTCGTTTCATACGACGACGCGTTGGCTTAGTTGATTATCGGTACGGGCAAAATATTTGTGTGATGAGCGCGAGTATTGGTTTCGGACACTTGGATGTTTTCTATGTAGTTCTCTATATAAGTAAGTTTATTGTTGTCTAGTACCCATACAAGCTTAGAGCTTAGTTTGGGACTAGGTCACTTTTTACCCGACTGCGGCAAAGCCCAAAAGGAGAGTTACGTGTTTGACCTGTAAGTATGTCAGACTCTTATATTACCTCGTTGAGGCTGGATGGATGGGTCGATTTCAACAAGCGAGGTGTTCAATTCGTCTTGAGTTGACGTCGCGTCGCGAGTGTCAATGTGAACTTAAATTACATCACAAAACAATATAACGGCAAAAAATATACAAAGAGCAATTAACATTATATAGACGATATTATCAAAACATGCAGTCGGGTTTGAAAAAAAACTTTATTTTTGTTATACTTGGTGTGAATTGTCCCCTGATTTATTTATTTTATTTACCTACCAAGTTTTTTTTAGTATTGATATATTATAAAACAAGCCTAACCTCGCCTATAGGTTCCCGATACCTTACCCATATAGTATTTTGTTTAAAAAACAAGACCAGCATTTGAACCCCTGACAAAAAAGAGGTGTTATTATAAGTTTAACGCATGTATCTGTGTCAGTCTGTCACATCGTCGCTCCCAAACGTATGGACCTATTTGGACGGGGTTTGTCTAAAGAAAGCTAGTTCAGTTAGTTTGGACAGTTTATGAGATATCCTCTCTCAAACAAGAGATCTACATTAGAACGGGGCTTAATATCTTTTAAATGTCCAGTGGCGCCCTCAGTAATATTATTGTTTATGTATGTATGTAAACACTTCATTGTACAACTAAGAGACATAACAATTATAAAAAAGACCGTATTTAGCTGGGATGTCCAAAGGCGAATTCACCTACTTACTTAATAGGAAGTTGTTACCTTGGGAAAATTTGACAAATGAAACAAGTACGGAAACGAGACTTCTAACTTACGATAGGTTACGTTCAGCACCTTGGTCCTATGCTGAATTGGTACGAGCAGGTCAAGTTGTGGTGGTCAGGCGAGATTAGACCAAGGGCCGTAATACATGCTAAGAAATGCTAAGATGTCGGCCACAAGATATCTACAGGACCCTCACAATGAGTTGCCCTTACCGTACTCGCTAGCGAGTCGAATGCTCTGTCCCTCCCACTCAATAACAATACTGTGAGGGACAGAGCATTCAACTCACTAGCGAGTATACTGCCTTGCTAACACAAAAGGCAGTATCTCAGACAAAACTCCTGTAGCAAATGCAACCTTATTACCAACAAGATAGGATTGAACCTGCTTTGACCATAGAATTTGAGATACTGCCTTTTCTGTTAGCAGGACAGTATAGTAATTGCAACTCATGGTAAGGGCTGTACTCCCAGCTTCTTAATGGCAAATATACCTACTGTAGCTTAGCTAGCTACAGTATATTTGACACTAGTGCTTCATAGAAAAACGAAGCTTGCCGAGAGACGAAAATAAAAGCACTGTTGGTACGTCAAAGCAAACTCAAGATAGAAACCTGTAATTGTTGAGACTAGTGTCTCAACGAAGATCAGTTTAATACGGCCTTAAGAGAGTGCCGTAGTTTCTAAGAATAACAGCTGTTCTCACCATTGTCAGGAGCAGGACGGTTAGATCCGAGCGCGGTGCGAAGGACCAGCGCGCTAGAGCTTACTCCACAAAATGATTACTTATGAGTAAAATCGAGAGAGCGTGGGCGCCTCAGGTTGAAAAAAGTGGCGCTGCGCATGTGCAAAATTATATGAAATGAAGATATGGATAGGTATAAAAGTATTTAAAAGGATTCTTATAGAACAGCGGAAATTTACCTACCTCCCTTACAGAGGGTAAAGTCCAAAAAGTTGGGCATGCTTAACTCACGCAATTAAGAAACTTTACTGTTTTGCGACGAAAGTTAGCGATACAATTGTAAGGATGACTGTGAAACAAAAAAAAACATACAAAATAATATAACGTTTCTCTGCCCTTAAACGTTGGTAGATTTTTACGATTTTTGAATATGTTATAGATATTATGAAAAACTATGTCTGTACATTTTCCTTTCCAAGAAAATATGTCGTCACATCCATGCCAAAGTCGCGAATCTGCACTTTGACTTCTAAAGACGATGACGGAAACGCCACTTGGTAACCTAGCGAATCTGCTATTCTTACTTTGAATCGAAGTACAGATTCGCGACTTTGGCATGGATGTGACGATGTATTGGAATGAAAATAAGATATAAAACAAAAGCGGAAACGTACAGACCTAGTTTTCCTTAGTACATACATACATATGTAACTTCACGCCTTAATTCCCAGAGAAAGGGTAGGCAGAGCAACAGAAATACCAACAACTCTAAAATGGCTTATAATATCTACAACATATTCAAAAATCGTGGAAATCGGATTAGATTTAGGGGGTGAGAAACGTTATCGCCCGGAGCTAAATTTGTATGGATTTTTTGAGAGCAACGCGATTTAAGCATCGCTTCACGATCCTCTTAACTATGGTCCAACTTTTTGGTCCTCAGCCAAGACCAAAACATAATGCACCTACCTACCTACACATTTGCGATAAAGGTTTCTGATATACCTCATCATGTCATCATCATCACAACATTCACGAGCTGTGCTCTTGTCGGTGGAGTCATTTCCATTCTTCCCTATTCCTTCCCTAGCCTTCTCTTTAACACACTGATACGAAACGACGCCTACTTTTTCTTTTAATTAACCTAGGTAAGTTCTTCTTGCTCTCCCTTTTATATGTAATGGTCTAAAATTAAAAGGAGAAATTCCTATTCATACAAATACTCACAATTGAATCAAACAGCTAATCTGAAACTACCCACAACATTATTTATGGTTTTAAGTGTAAAAGAACATTATAAACAAGACAACAAACATCTTCCATCGACAGATAAACAAATTTATATTGATTTTAAAAAATAGTACGTAATGGTTAGGTATGCATAGTATAAACAAAAGAAATAAAGTTAAACTACACTAAATCAATAGGTATTGGCAAGTGTTCGTCTATAGTATGTCTAACAGTAGCAACTCATTTAGAATATGCCACTGGTATTCCAATCATGTACTTAAATTACAGCAATAAAAATTAACATGTGTGGTCTGCCCAAACCATCCATATCATTAGCATAAAAATTTAATAAATACAAGGAGTATGCCTTATGTTTACTTGTGCTATTTTACGGGTTTATTTATTCAGCATGGAGTAGCAGACACATAAAACAAAACAAGCAGTAATTGAAAACAACAAAACAGCCAGTATTGAACAGTATTGCTGTCAAGAGATTTGCTGTTAGAGTAGGTTTACATTTATTGTATGGTATCCACTGGATAATTACAAAATAAATAGTACTGTTACTCATTCACACTGTAACAGGTGGATAGGTTTGGATGAAATTTGGAATAAAAATAGCTTATACCCTGCATTAACAAATAGGCTACTTTTTTACTACTTTTCATCCCAGAAATTTTCGCAATCAACGCACGAAGTTGCGGACAGAACCTAGTAAACAAATAAATATCAGGGGACAATCTCACACAAATAAATTAACCTAGTCACAAACTAAGCTCTACACTTGTACAGTCGCCATCAGACACATCGGAGTGGACAAGGTGCTCACAAATATATGAACATTACGACTCTATTGTCACTCAGATATTTTTGAGCACCCTGAAGAATACAGATATATTTGATGGCAAACAGTACTATGGGTACTAGACAACGATAAATACATAGAAAACCACTAAGACTCAGGAACAAATATTTGTGTTCATCATCACACAAATATTTGCCCTTACTGGGATTTTAACTGGGACCGCTAGCTGCAAAAGCAAGGTCGCCACCAACTAGGCCAACGTGTCGACAATACCATACCATAATATGATAAAATAAAAAATAAGATCATTTGTTGCGCCATATTATCTGTTTTAAATTAAAAATACAAAAAAAAATAATGCAAAAAACATATTAACAAAGAAGTACAATTCATGTTAGCTTTTTCAGTTTTAGCACACCATGGGTAGCACTTGAATATAAGAGGAGATAAAGTCCACTTAGGCAATGTTGTGCTAATTGGATTTGCAGTAAAAAAGAAAACTCTTAAATTTTGCCACACTATGCTACAATATTACGATATAATACATACTCAAAACCATTATAAGTATGAACAATGTTATGAATGGGTATTGAAATGACCTACTAGCACCTTTTATCTAAATTATCAATACACATTATCAGCTGTTTTCAACACAATCATCTTCAGATGAATTCTTATGAAACCACTACAGAAATATTTGATTTATTCTAGGTAAGAAGTAATGTATCGTCACTACTTTGAAAAATCCGCGTATCTCATATTTCGTGATCTACGATTTTAAACTTAAATGTGAAGAGAAATAGCTTTAATTTGTACATCACGAAATATGAGATAGTAGGATTTTTCAAAGTAGTGATGGTATGTATGTATGTTTAAAGAATGACTGACTGAGTTAATCATGGTGCTTGCTTCTTTCAACAGTGGTTCTTTCCACTGGTAGGTTTTTGAATCAATAAATAATATTTTTATGGGTGCCTGCCGTTTGGCAAAATATTTTTGGTAAAATGTATCATTTCCCAAATTTTTCATATGCCAAACCAATGTAATATAGAATTTATTTTAGTACCTACCATCTTGTAGAAGCCTATAGGTTAGGTTAGGTTAGTTTTTATAAAATGCTGAAATATTTACAGTTACAGAAAACAATGCATGTGGGCAAATGAAAATTTGGGAAATGAAACATTTGACCAAAAATATTTTGACCAAAATAGACCCTATTTTTATTGGCAGTGATTAGAAACGCAACCACACTTAAAAATTGGATTAGGAACACATCAAGAAACCAAAAAAAAAAGTGGTTAGCCTAGTTAATAGTTGCCCAGCCTATAAAGCTAATGTTCCTGGGTTCAATTCTCTATAAGACCATCTTTGTATTTAGTATCCATTTCTCTTTATGTATAAAGTATGCTTATTGACTGGCCTACCGCTATGACATACATTTTGAGAACCAAGATCTTGAGAAATTTAATTGTTAGTCCAAATCTCGAAAAAGTGAAATTCCATTTGATTATAATATAATCAATTATGGATTATTAATTAAAAACATAATATTATTACAAAAAATATTATGTGCCAATTTAATAAATATATTGATATTTTAAATAAAGAATACAACTAAGAATTATACCTTACACAATCTTATATGTATAAGTAATAAAGAGTTTATTAAATTATTTTGTGGCTTTAGCTTATTAACTTCTATTAAATATTCTATTGCCCTATTTTAAGATGTTTTAAGAATTTGCTAAATAAATTAATGTAAAATGGTGAGTTACTCAAAGTAGACTACAGTTAAAGTTAATAATATCAAAAACAATAGTAGGCCATTCGGTACACTGTTTGTTGTGATAACTTCTTGATAAAAGGCATACCTACAAGCAGAGTGCACTGTTATCTTAGTTTTGGACAGTCCCGCCGATCGAACATTAGCTAGTGTCCGAACACTTATTATTACTTCAAGAGTGTAAAGGCTTCATAAAAACGGAAATAAAATAAGTAGACCAAAACAATTGACTAGAAATAGTAACGGTAAGCAAAGCGACCCTTTCACGCAAAACATATGGCCGCGATCACACAATCGTATAGTCTGTAATTGAATGTATTCGTGGTCATATCTCAGACAGAAAATACCTCTAACATCGACCTTGGAATGCCTAAACAAAATAAAGGCGAAAGACACACACGTAACGTAACGCCTTTCCTATTGATTTTTTTGGAGCCATGATTCTCACTTCTCTTAGTAAACGAATAATATCTAACATTTGTATTTTCATTACTTGTGCATATTATGAAGCTCACCTTACAAAATAAGGCAGATCTCAGGTTACTGCTCCCAAATATTTCCATATTTCATAGCACTGAATATCACGTTCGATAACATTATCGTCAAAATGCACAAATAAAAAAAATCGACGTAACGAGAGGAAGCGCATCGTTCAAGCTTCAAATATATACTGACAGCCATGCTGCCGATGAGTCCGTCTTTATTGTGGACTTGCGTGCTGATTGGCTGAAGATTGGCTAATAAAAAATATTAACCGAGTGCTTCCTCCAATCAAAAGCCACAATTCTGAAAATTTCATGGAACCTTGCCAGCATCGGTAATCAAACAAAAAGTTATATATATTTTTAGAAACTACATATATTATTTCGATTTTAAATAGCATCCTGCATATTGCGTTTTTAGTAGCATACCTTTGTTCATTAAGGTGAAAAATAAAAATAAATATGGATATTCGAACATCTTATATTCGACTAAAATATCGTAACATCAGCTCACTGTCATGTTACTTTGTTTGATTCAAACTAGCTAGTTTACTACCTAAGCCAGTTGTCCTGGTACCTACCTTTTTTTAGACCTATTAACCTGTGAACCTCATAGATATTGTATGTGTACCTCTAGCGAATCGGCAGCAGAGGTAAATAAAATAAATCTGTTTCCATACCTAGCAAAATAACAAAAAAGAAAAAAAAATGTAATACAAAATTCACATCATTTTTGGAGACTTGTGACTGTTTGACCTACCGATTCTGTTCTGTATAATATATTTTTAATAGGTTTTATCTTAAAAACGAACAAGTTTTTATAAACGCTTTCTGTTTTGTAAAAGATCAAATCGAACCAAATATTTAAAGCTAAAAACCGATAATAAATGCGTAGGACAGGACATCACTAAATTATCACTGCATGTCATGTCAAAACAAGGTTTTTATTTTAGGTTATAAATAAAAGTTGTGGTGTTAAGTGTGAAGTTTATCATTTATGCCTATAACATAGTTTTCTGGACAAAATGGGAAAACGAAGTAATAAAAAACAGGACAAAAAGAAGAAAGTTTCTTTAGTGTTCGATGAAAATCTGAGAAAGTAAGCAATTTCAGTCTCTTGTCATTGAATAGACTAGCAAAGTATGTCAATAATTTTAATCTATTTACAGAGACTACTTGTGTGGCTTTCGCAAGAGAAAACTAGAAAGAAAGAAAAAGGCACAAGAGGAAATTCAACAGTTATTGAAGGAAGAAAGAAAGAGGATAAAACAAGAGGTATGTTTAGGACTGTAATCTGTTAGGGGCATTCATTACTCCATTCCTCATTGTTTGTTTACTTTCAGAACAAGGAATCCTACAAAAAGTTAGTGGTCTCCAGCCGGCCCATACCTGACATAGAGCAACTGCTTCAAGAAGAATATGAAGATGATGATGTCAATGTTAAAATAGTTGAATTGTCTTCAGATACCTTGCAAAAAAGAGATTTAGTTATAGGAGAAAATAGACCAAATGTTGAGAGTGAAAAGAAACCAACTAAAAAACTGAAGGACAAAACTCCAGAATGTGTCCCTGGCATGGGATCAGATACAGAAGTAGAATCAGCTGCTGAAGAAGAAGAGGAGAAAAAAGATGACCCAAAACCTCAATCTAAAAAAGAATTGAAGCAAATTCTTATGAAACAAGCAAACAAAAAGATTAAAAAGAGTAAAGTGTTCCAGATGAAGAGCAAGCTAGACAGAGTACAGAATAAGAAGAAATCTCAACAGAAGAAGGAACACACAGCAAGACTCAAAGCTAAACTAGGGAAACCAAGAAAAGAGAAATCTAAAAAAACTTTTAGCAGGAAAAAACATTGAAATAAAAGCATTGCTTTGAACAAATAAAGATTGTTTACTTAAACAAAATAAAAATAAAGTATTACTATCACATTAATTTCAAACAGGACCTATTTACCATTATAATACAATATACAGTTAGAAGAAACCTTACATAAAGTTTTTGAGCTCTGCACATTGATGCTGCCTGCTGACAATTATGTGTACTTTTGACAAACCTAGCGCGTAACCAGTACAGAATTTATTAACTCAATGCACAAGTCAACAAACTTTCAGTGCCAGGAACCTGCTAGGTGGGTTCTTGTTTACAGGCAGTTTACGTTACACTGCTAAAAACAATAATTTGGTTACAAGTGTGGTGGTTTTGTGAAAAACATTCATAATTGACTTCCATAACATTACAACATTTACAACCTATTGCCCCTTCACTAACAGGGTCTTAGGGCTTTAACATGATTGAGGTAGCATTACATGCATAATAATTCTTAACTAAAACAATAACTACTAACAAAAAGACAAAAACAACAGTACATAAGTTATTTTCAGCTCATCCATCCTGTAAATAATGACAAGGACAAAACAGGCCAGCACAAATGGAATGACTGAGACTAACATCACCTTTTATTGTGCGAGTGCTATCTTTACAAAGTATACTACTTTTACCATATCCCATCTATTACCACCTTACACATATTTTTTGCTACTTTCAGTAATCTATACAATATTAATATAAACTCTACACAGCCTAAACTGCTGAATCTAGGGTCTTGAGGTGGAATATTCCTTGGGTAATAAAATACCTCAGTGGAGCATGACCAAAGCTTTTTTTGAAAATCAACCACCAAACAGGAATATATGTATAGGGGAAGTAGTGTGAAACTCTCTCTACATGCACAAAGATGCGGGCATCCTCTAGCCAGTAATAAGGCAGGAAAACTTGAGGCTGATAAAAGAAATAACCCTTTCTTTTTAGTGAACACACTTTTCAGACAAAATGTTCAACCTCATCATTAACTGTTTCTAAACACACAGAGCTCGTACCAAATTAAATGTAACACTAGAAAGAATATTAAATGTTAAGTTAGTAGTACACTAATCAACAGGTTTTTGTTTTCTTCCTGCCATTTTTGATGTCTGCTGATTTTTCCAGAACATCTGTTTTATTTTGTACTCTTGGTGATTTTCGCTTCATTGGAGATTTTGTTTTTAGTCTGTCTAAACTGTCAGGTACTTTACACGCATTTCTTGATGCCTTCAACTCTTTAGTCTGTGACTCCACCTGAATGAAATCGTCAGTATCATCATCTTTATAAAGTGGTTCCACTGCTTTAGGAGTGACCTTTCGTTTCCTAGCAACTTTGTTTTCAGAGACACTTTGAAGTAATAACTTGTCTTCACCTAAATTACTATCAACATTTAATTTTATACTGGTTTTTTTAGCACCAACTTTTCTTTTTGGCACTGAAATATTGCAACCAATATTAAGACCTAATAAATTTTCCTGAATCATTTGAATATCAATAGGTTCTTGTTTTTTAGGTGTTATCCTTTTTTTCCTTTGGGATATATTTTCAGAATTAGATGTAATTAATATTTCACCATCATTAATGTTATGTGGTTCACCTTTAATAATGGTATCTTTTTTTGGAGTCACTTTTCTCTTCCTTTGCACTTTTAAATCAGAATTTACTTTAGGTTTATCTGACCCTGTTTGAATTTTATCCTTACCATCCTCACATTTTATGATTTCCTTTTTTGGAGTTGCCTTTCGTATTTTTGGAGACTTTGCTGTTGGAACTGCTAAGCTGAAATTTTCTGTACCTTGATTTAGATTTTCTTTCTTAGGTGTTACTTTTTTTGTGCTTACTTCCTTTTTGGCTCCAGACAACTGATCTTCTTCCTTAATCTTCATAGGGGACCTTTTCTTTGGTGACTTCTTTATCCCTCTTGATGGGCAGATGTCATTGTTGAGGCACTCATCACAGTTGGGTCCTATGGGTAGACAGATGGTTTGTCCAAACCCAACCAGGAGGTGGTTGACTTCACCCCAAAGTTCAAAGGGGATCCAGGACTCCAAAGCTTTGCGGGTGTCCTCTGGGGTGGAGGTGGGCTTCTTCACCCAGCCAATTCTGTTACTGATCCTATGTACATGAGTGTCCACACCTATCAAAGAAAAAATAAATTTGATATTGATTTAAGACTATGCATATGGTAGAGCACTTAAGGATGTAGGGCTAAATCATATACATCTTCAAAAGCATCAGAGCAGTATAAACCTTTACAGGCATTCGTTTTCTGCATGATATAAAACTTGAGACTTGAAAAAAGTAAACCTAGTAATAGTAAGGAAATTTATGAACAAAATAAATTAAATATCTTTTAAGTCCACTTGTGTTTTTTAAATACTTGGCAAACAAGCCTTGATCCAGCACAAAGCCATTGGATGAAAGGAATGTTCTATTAATTAGAGAGAAGTTGAAAAAACATTATAAAGTGAACAAAACAAAACTGTGTACCTATCCCTGTGATCTTATTCCATGCCACACTCATGCAGATGTGAGCCATCTTCGGCCCGACCCCTGTCAGTTTGCACAGCTTCTCCACTGAGTCTGGTATGTCACCGTTGTACATTTCTTTCAAAGTTTGTGTTGTCTTCTTAATGTATTTTACTTTAGTCTGTCAACAATCATTGAAATGCATAGTTACATGATATAGAAACTATTCATTTGACATGAAAATTTAAAAATAAAATTCATTGATATTCTACCAAGTTTAAACAACTCTTAGCTCTGAATACTTATTAAACACAAAATTTTAGGAAAAGACTTGAAATTTTTCAACATAAAGGTACTGGCAATAATATATGGAAAGATAAACACTGGATCAGTTTCCCAGCAATAAACATCACAGACGAAAGGGTTGACATAATGTACCTTCCAGAACCCTACAGGGTATATGAGCTGGCCGAGTTCCTCGTCACTCATGCTGAGAATATTGTCCACTGTTAAGCCTCTCTGACGAAGGCGTGACATGGCTGCGAAAGTCACCTGGTCCTTTGTCTGGCTTGAGAGCATCAGAGAAATGAGGTGCTGGTATCTTATCACCTGGAAATATTAATTTAACCTGAGCCCAGAACTTCATAATAACAATAATAAAGTTACTTAGGTATTTCTTATAGATTATTTAGAGTTTCACACCGCAAAGTATGCTCTTAAACTCATTTGATTAGGAGTGAAAAGTAAAGGACTCGTACGCAAAAATAACATGTCTAGTGACTTTTAAAATCAGGTAACTAAGGTGACTAAACTTGATCTTTCCATGTAGCCTTATAAGCCCAATGTTATGATTACACTGATTATGAAAATATTGTATTATATTTTTTTACATTTCTTGAGAAGCTTACTTCCGGAAGCGCCTCAGGGTCTGATGACATGTGACATCCCATGGTGTCCACCGGGGCATCATTATTCGCCCTCATATTTCTAAGATTCAAAAGAAAATCTTGCCAGTGTGGTGGCTCCCATAAACCTTTAGGTTCCTGCAAAGTCGTTAGCCCATTTTACTTATTTTTAATCGCATTTTAGTATTTAACATTGCTTCAATTTCAAATTAATCATATTCATATACTTAATGATATTAGTACCTGTTTGACTGGGGAATCTTTGTCAAATTCAATCTTAATGTGGGGTTTCTTTTCAAATTTAAATTTGCTCAAATCTAGAGTCGGACTTATACCTCCAACATCATGATCTTCTCCATCATGATCTTCTTCCTTTGGTTCAATTTTCAGATCTGCACCTAGAAAATCTTGAACGAAACCAGTTTTTTTCTTTGTTTTAGGATTTTTACTCGTAACCTTGCTGTCCGTAGTCGATTTTGCACGCGGCATTCTGGATTAAACGATGATACAAGTATAATCCAAAACCATCAAGTTTGTTTTATATCTGAAATATTACTTAGTTATTACTACCTACATCAAAGAATTCAAACAATAAACAGAGTAGCCGTGCCGGTGGTGGTATAGGGTGCGCGCAAGCATATTTTTGTATCCAATAATTTTGACAGATTACTAACGTTTAAAAATATACCCAGACAGAGCTTAGGTTTAGGTTAATTTGCGTGAAATTGTCCTGGATTGTCCCCCGTTATTTATATATTATACTTTTTACTGCCGAACGAGTAGTTTATATTAATAATTCAAACAAGGATTAAAAAATGTTTTATTTGGTTTTCATCACTTCAAAAAATTATACAATAATTTTTACATGTATTTAATAAAGTTATTTTATTTACTACTACTGCTACTTTAAAGTATAAAATATAATTATTCAAAACGAAACAGATTGGTCAGGATCGTAGCAGGTGGAAAGAAGTGGTCGCTGCCTACCCCTCTGGGAAACAGGCGTGATTTGTGTATTACATATTAAATTAATAATATATTAAGTTAAATTGCTTTAATCACTGATTGCTCATCATGGTAATATTAGTAGATTTTAAAATAACACCAGCAACACTGAAAATTCCAGTTACTTTTGATTACCTTACTTGTAATGAGGCTTATTTCGGCTTTTTTTATGTTATAAGAATAAGAATAAATAAGAATAAGAATAATTTATTCAGACACACATTTAGGTACATGGCAGAAATTCAGATGGCAGATAGACAGATAAAAAATAAAATAAAATAACAGTAGGCACAATAACTAAGTAATATAAGTACTTTCAATGGTGTCCAAAACGGTCACTACTCAGCTTGTGTCACGAGATTAGATAATCACGTGACGCTGATTTTCAGTAGTGCCAGGCGAAAAGGTGTGTGTGTGTGTGTGTGTGTGTGTGTGTGTGTGTGTGTGTGTGTGTGCGCGTGTGTGTGTGTGTGTGTGTGTGTGTGTGTGTGTGTGTGTGTGTGTGTGTGTGCAAGTATGTTTAAGTATGTGTGCAAGGGAATATCTGGTGTAATTGTGTCTGTGATTGAGCTAAGTTTAGAGATGCGACGGGACAGATATATATTAAGCCAAATGATTAGTTGGGAAGAGGGAAAGGGAGGGCAGTGGAAAGCACCGCACGAGAGCTTATGCTGAATTTATTTGTGAAGTAAGAAGCATATTTTTAAGTTTTTGTTTAAAAGTTGCTAGGCAATTTGAGTTCCTTATCGGTGGTGGCAGATCATTCCAGCATTTCGAGGCAGCGAAACGGAAGCTACCTCGAAATGCAATCGTGCGGTGCCGAGGACATAAAAGACGCGTAGCTAACCTCACGCCACGCTGTGAAAACTTTAGCTTTTCAAAGAGGTAGGGAGGTCTTTTGTATTTTATTACCCCGAAAAGCAAAGAAGCAAGGTGCAGTTTGCGGCGAGCAGCCATATTCATTAGGCCGTGTTGGTTTAAAAAAGGAGTAATATGAGATCGGCGGGGGACCGGAAAGCAGAAACGCGCGCAAGCGTTTTGTATTCGCTGTATTAGTTTTCGGGATCGCGCCAGCAAACAACTACCGTACACTGTGTCTGCGTAGTTCAGTTTGGAGAGAACGAGGGAATCGCACAACTTTACACGCATGTCAACACTCAAACACTCGCGGATCCGATACAAAACCTTTAGTCTGTAAAAGCAACTTCGCATGGTCTCCAACAAATGTCCTTCGAATTGCAGCCTACCATCCATGAGAACACCTAGATTGCGAGCCTCCGACACCCGCTCAAGAGGTTCACCATTTATGCATACTCGGGGATCAAAAGCGCTTATCCTGCTTATTTGGGTAGTCGTACCTAACAACAAATACTTCGACTTCGAGGGGTTTAAGACAAGGTTATTTTGGTCACACCAATTAGCTACGCGGTTAAGATCCACATTGAGATTTTTCACGGCAAGATCAATATTCTCAGGCTTAAAAGAAATGTGAATTTGAAGGTCGTCGGCATATATGTGGTACGTACAGAATTCAATATTTTTGGTGATGTCGGCACAGTACAAAACGAACAAAATTGGCCCCAAGATAGAACCTTGTGGCACTCCTCTGGTGACCGGCACCGTCATGGAAACCATATCCTTGCCATGCTCGTTGCCAATCTGAACATATTGTTGTCTTCCAGTTAGATAACTCCTAAACCAGTTTAGCGCGAGAGGATCAAAACCGTAGAAGGCTAATTTCGACAACAGCAGTTCAGTATTAATTGTGTCAAAGGCGCGAGAGAAGTCGAGGAGGACAAGTATGGTTCCCTCTCCGGCGTCCTGCGCGGTCAAAATGTCGTCCACAACATCCAATAGAGCAGTCGTTATTATGTCATTTTCTTTAAAACAATTTATTGTTAATTAATACGAGTTGTGTTGTGATCGTATCCAGGTTGTGGGTTAACCTACCACAGGGTAGTTTGTGTGATTTCTGTGGCCCGTTTCGCGCAAAAGCAGTTAGAAACACACTTCCGCATTTGTAACTTGTAGCTTCGTGAAACGGGCCTCTGCTAGAAGGATGACCACGAGTAATCATGGATATAGTTATTATTAGCAAAATTCAGACTGACTGCGAAACTGAATTAAAAAAATTGGATTGAGGTGATTCCTGGGAAACAACTCGATTGTATGTTGTTATTTAAACCTGAAGATTATCTAACGGAAGCAAGAAAATAATGGAAACCTGATATTTAACGATGAGGTTGACAACTCATGCAAAACAGCAGTTACAAAAATAATTGGCTCTCGGGCTACTATACGACATAAATTACATGAAACCATTTTATTTAGCTATACTTAGCTTTTTGATTAAATAAATAATAATAATAATAATAATAATAATATCAGGGGACAATCTCACACAAATTGACCTAATCCCAAACTAAGCTTTAGGCTTGTACTATGGGTACTACACAACGATAAACATACTTAAATAGAGAAATAAATAATTAAATATATAGAAAACATCCAAGACTCAGGAACAAATATTCGCGCTCATCACACAAATATCTGCCCTTACCGGGATTTGAACCCAGGACCGCTGGCTTCGGAGGCAGGGTCACTCCCAACTAGGCCAGCATGTCGTTGCCCTAGTAAATGATATGTTTATATGTATAATATGTATTGTATTTTGTTTTACGTTCTAAAATTAACAAATACCAACAGCAAACGTGCTACTACTGCTGGACGACCGAGTTTTACTTTAAATGCTGCAATCAGTTGTTAGAGCAGTATTCACGCTTAGAAATAAACTAAAAATTGCTCGTTTTAGTGCCCCACCGGCTTGTAAAACTAATTTTTCCGCAAATTGCAATTAAAATTATGATCACCTTTCCTAGAAAGGGACGCACTAAGGTTTAGTACATTTCTTTCGGCGCGCGTTATCGGTACAGTGTACCTTCCAGATGTATGAAATACTTACCATTTCCATAGAAATGGTCATAATCATAATCTGTGGTTATTTTCATCTCTCAATTCTCTTCTCTCATTCTGTGGATCTAATCTGTGGTTATTTTATGTCAAGTTCAATTCGACTTATTCGACTCATTTGTCAAATTAGAAAAAAAAAAAAAAGCGCGGGAACGTCGGATGAGTTAGCGGTCCTTTTAAAAATCTCGAATAAAACTTCAGTTTTAATTATTTAATTTTGTATATTTCGCATTATTAACATTGTAAATATTGACAATATAGTGTAAATAGTTTGTGAAGTGTAAGTAATTATGGGGGTTGCAAAGAAAAAAAGAAAAAAGAAGGATAATGATGAGTCTGACTCAGCTTCTTTTGAGTCTCTTGAAGTCGCAATGGAGACGGATAAATATAGCGTGTTTAGAATTCCAAATTATGTCCGTTTTTATCCTGAGGATGGTGGCAGTTTCGAGTACGTTGTTTTCATGGAAAGTTCAGACCCTGAGAAACCAATAGGGAACAGGGACTTGATGTCTTTGGCCAATTGCTTAAAACGATACAATAAAGGTGTTAAACAGCTCCAGCGTGTAAACAAGTTTAAAATAGCAGTCATTTTTGAGCGACCTGGCCTGGCTAACGCAGCATTGACTAATAAAAAGTTTCTTGAAGCATATAATCTATCAGCCTCAATTCCAGCGTCGGCTAGTGAGGTTACTGGTGTTATTACTCACGTGCCTACTGACTTGTCGAATGAACAAATCTACGCAACATTAACTTCTACAAAGAACATTGTATGTATTCGGCGTTTTATGCGAAGGGTGAAAACAGAGCATGGACATAAAATGGAACCAACAAAGACTGTTTCAATTACTTTTTCATGCCCTACACTTCCAGAGAGTGTGGACCTTAACAGCTGGCGGTTCGAGCTACGGCCATACGTTCCTCCCGTGAAGCAGTGTCTGAAATGCTTGAGGTACGGGCACATAGCTAAGTTTTGCAAGAATTCGGATCGATGCTCTATCTGTGGTGAGTCACATAATTTCAAATCCTGCAGCACACCTTCTACGGATGCCATTTGTTGTCATTGCAAAGGTAATCACATTGCGATATCTTCCCTATGCCCTGTGAAAAAAGAGAAAATAGAAATGAATAAAGAAAAAGCTCAAAATAAGACCTATGCCAAAGTACTAAATGAGAAGTCATTTCCTCCATTAAGACAAAACCCTACTGATTTACTTGCCTCTTTATTAAATTCTGATCAAATTTTAAGTTTGGTTGTGGAATCAGTTGTTAGATTAATAACTATGAATAAAAATAATGAACAAAGTATCTGTTCTCAAAGTATTAAAGATATTCTCTTAGATACAATACATAAAAATAAGAAATCAAATACTTAATCTACTTTTTCATTATGGATTGTCTAAACATAGTCCAATGGAATGCACAGAGTTTGCCTGCCCACAGATATTTGTTTACACATTTTTTGCATCAAAATCAGATTCATATAGCTTTAATTTGTGAAACATGGTTAAAACCTCATATTAAATTTAATATCAAGGGATATAATATACTTAGATTAGATTCTGGCAATCGTCATAATGGTGTTGCCATTTTAGTTCATAATAGTTTGCAGTTTTCTATGATTAATACGTTATTTGATGATTCTATTCAAAATATAGCTATTCGTCTGCAGTATGGTAGTAAGGAAATGTCTCTTGTTTCATTGTATAGCCCGGGCAATTGTGTTCCCTTATTAACTAAATCTAAGCTTGATAATCTAATCAGTAGTATTCCCGAACCTTTGTTAATAGCTGGCGATTTTAATGCGCGGCACACGGCATGGGGTTGTGGCTCTATTGATGCTCGTGGTCGTGACATAATTGAAAGCATCAATGACAATTTCTTGGTCTTGTTGAATGATGGTCAAATGACAACAGTTGGTTCAGACAAGTGGCAAAGAAATGCTTTGGATTTAACATTGATATCACCCTCCTTAGCATTGAGTTGTGAGTGGTCAGTTTATGATGATCCACTTGGCAGTTATCATTTACCTGTAATAACAAAAATTCAAATTAGTGGTAGTAGTACTATGTCTGATACTCAATCTTTTTCACCTCCCTCTCATATTAATTTTCGTCTAGTAGATTGGTTAAAATATAGAGAAAATGCAGAAATGTTGTTACAATGTCTTCATATTGATCAGTTGAATCCAATAAAATGTTATTCAGATTTCTTAGAGTTGATTCATCTTGCTTTGCAGCTATCTATCCCTGTCATGCGAAGACATTCTAACAAACATTATCATTCTGTATCTAATTCTAATGTTAAATCTCAAAAGAAACATGTGCCACTGCCATGGTGGAACAGTAAATGTGTAAAGGCTGTAGAAGACTGTAAAAAAGCCTATATCCAATTTAAATGTGATTTGTCAGAAGAAACTTTTTTGAAGTTTAAACAGCTACAGGCTCTTAAAAAACTTATTTTGAAGAGGGAAAGAAATTTAAGTTGGATTACATTGTGTGAATCACTTAATCGTTGCACTCCCATTTCTAAAGTTTGGAGGATAGTCAGAAGGTTTAGTAAATGTTCTTTGCCATATAAACTTGTATACACTGATTGGATTTTTGAGTTTCTTAAAAAGTATACACCTGATACTGTAGAGGCCCCGTTAGATAAGGTCGATACTAATGCTGTTATACATAACAGTGACTATTTAGTTTCACCATTTAATTTACAAGAGTTTATTTCCGCAATTTCTACTCGTAGAGATACAGCTTATGGTCTTGATGGATTACCCTACAAAATTTTACAAAACACCACAGTTAAAACCAAGGAAATCATTCTGCAAGTATATAATTTGCTTTGGTCTAGATCAGTTATACCAATAGAATGGAAAAAAGATTGTTTGATACCTATTTTAAAGCCAAATAAGGATAAAGCCAAAGCAAATTCATATCGGCCAATAGCCCTTACATCCTGTATGGGCAAAATTTTTGAACAGCTCTTAAAACAAAGACTTGAATTTTTCATAGAGAGCAACTACCTTCTACCTTCTAATCAATTTGGCTTCCGTAAAGGCAGATCTTGTAGAGAAAGTATAGCGCATCTTCAGCTTGATATCTTTGATTCCCTTAAGAGGAATGATGTAATGGTTGGTGTTTTCCTTGATGTTGTTGGTGCTTTTAATAATATTAATCATCACATTCTTGCTCGCGAACTTACTTCCCTTGGTGTTCCTGAAAAAATTGTAAACTGGATATTTAAATTTTTACATGATCGTGAAGTTTATGTTAAATTAAATAATTTTTTAGTAGGACCTCGCTTTTCTTACAAAGGAGTATGTCAAGGGGGAATTTTGTCTCCGTTATTATATATTTTGTATATACATAAATTAAACTACATTCTGGGTTCACATGTTAGCAATCTTCAATTTGCAGATGATCTAGTAATTTACTACTCTGGATCTGATTTACAGCAAGTATCTATTGTAATTAATAGTGCTCTCTCAAAATTGAATAACTATTTTACTTATTTGAATCTTGATATAAGTCCAGAAAAATCTAAAGTTGTTATTTTTGGTGAATCTGATTCTGTTGTAGATATTGTGTATAATAATATGTATTTACCAATTCATAATGAAGTAAAGTTTCTTGGGGTTATTTTTACTAATAACCTCAGTTGGAATGTTTATGTAGATTATCTGTTGGGTAGAGCTTTTAAAGCTTATAATGTCATTAAATGTTTATCAAGCATTGATCCTAAGATCTTGCTTATGTTGTACAAGTCAATAGTCAGAAGCCATTTTGAATATGGCTTCATTACTTTTGGGTCTGATCCAAGATTAATACGTAAGTTAGAAATTTTACAAAATCACAATATGAGATGTATTACAGGAGCCATGAAAACCTCTCCTATTAATTCACTACAAGTGGAATGCAACATGCCTCCTCTTAAATGTAGATTTAAATTTTTAAAGTTCAAGTTTTTAGTTAAATTTTTATCATTGTCCTCTCATTCTTTAATTCGCAAATTAGAATATTTTCACAGGATTTACAGGCCGTCAGGTCTTTCCAGAGTCCCTTATTTGCTTCATGACTTCTCAGAGATTATTGAGCTTGATCACCAGAATGTAATACACAAAACAGGAAATAAATGGATATGCTACACAGGGTCTTATAATGTCAATTTTTGTGACATTGAAATTTACATTTTTCCTAATCTAAAAATCAAAGAGCAAGTCTATGAAAAGTTGACTGCATTTCCTAATTATCGTCAAATTTATACAGATGGTTCTAAGAATGGAGATAATGTGTCCATGGCTATATATTTACCTCATATAAAATCTGGTCATGGTATTAAACTTCCCAATCAGATGAGCATATTTTCTGCAGAGTGTCTTGCTATTCTTGCTGCGCTTCAGTATATTCAGGAGAACATTAATGTGTGTAAACAGTGGCTTATTTTAACGGACAGCATGAGCTGCCTCCACTCTTTGAAAAATAATAGATCAAATTCTGGCTGCAACTACATAATTCATGAAGTTAAACAACTATACTCCAAGCTGTGTTACTCAAGCGGTAATAAGATAATTCTGTTGTGGATTCCATCACATATTGGTGTGGTTGGAAACGAAAACGCAGATACGTTAGCCAGAGCTATTACAAATCAAAATATTGCTTCATCTGTCACAAGGAATGTTGCAATACCGTATTCAGACTTGCTACCAAAATTTAAAATTCAGCTGAATCAAGATTGGTTTAATGACTGGCAAGAAACGCTTGCATTTAAAGGAAAATGGTATGCCAAGATTAATAATATTATTGGTAAACAACCATGGTTTACTAAATCGAGTGGATTTTATAGTAGAAAGTTTTATACTACTATTACACGCTTGCGACTTGGACATTGCCGATTTAATTCTCATCTTTGTAGAATGCGTATTATTACATCACCGACTTGTACAAACTGCAATTCCGGTGACGATCAGACCCTGAATCATTTATTTTTTGATTGCTCCGCTTATAGAATTCCACGTTTATTATTAGCTAACGCTTTATTGGAAGTTTATAAAATAAGAGATCGCATCCCGCGCGATATTCAAGACGTATTGAAAAATCAAGCAACTTATAAGGCATTATACATGTTTGCTATCACATCTGGACTTGACATATAGTTTACTGGATTAAACCCATGCCTTGGATATGTGAAATGCAAAATGATTTGAAATAATTTTACACTGGATTTGAACATAAATGGAATGGATATACTGAATAATGAGTTGAAAATATTTACAGAAGAAATGGAAGAAAAAAAAACAAAAGAAGTGGCTTCGGCCTTAATTTAACGGAAATGGAAGAAAGAAACAAAAGAAGTGGCTTCTGCCTTACATATATTTGAATCATAAGTATATTTAAAAAATGACAATGGCTGCATGGCTTCTGCCTTTGCCTTTCTCTATGTGAGAAAAATGAAAAAAAAAAAAAAATTATTCGACTCAATTCTTGTATTTGAATCTTCAATTATTTTATATTACCCTAAGTTTAATAAGGATAAGGTTAATTTGCCACAATGGCAGAGTTACTGCTTGATCCTAACATACGTGGTTGGGTGTTCCTTCCTATAGTCATTATCACTTTTTTAGTGGGTATCGTACGGCACTATGTTTCAATCATTTTATCCTCTCAGAAGAAAATTGAATTAATTCAAGTACAAGACAGGTAACTACTATCTTCTTCATTAACATTACCAAATGATAGCGCGAATACTATTAATTTGATGAAGTAAAATAACATTTAACCTCCGATCCTCACGGTCATAAAAACAGTAATAATAGCAGAAAGTAAGCAATATTATTCGCCAAAAAATCTTAAATTTTAATCTTATAATACTATCTTTACAGTCAAGTAATGATCAGAGCCCGTCTGCTGCGAGAGAACGGCAAGTATCTCCCGCGGCAGTCGTTTGCTATGCGCCGTAACTGGTTCAACAATGAGGAGACAGGGTACTTCAAAGTGCAGAAAAGGGCCCCAGCATCACAGGTAAGAGTTGGAAACTGTAAGGAGAATTAGAAAGTTAAAAAGAGATAATCTATTGTATGTCTACATTGCCAAGAGTGGAAGAAGAGGGAAGAGGCCTACATCCAAGATTGAATCACCAACAGGCCACCATGATGATGATGTCTACATGACTACAAGATGAGAAAGCAGTGCCTACTGTGTATAGTTATTTATAGCAGCCACTAAAAAGCTCCCGATATTGATCTCCTTTTTGCTTCAGACCACATTATTTATGTCTAAATGGTGCACAGTTATGGTTCTTAATTTTGTTGTAAAATTTGGAATTGAGCAAACTTTTGAACAGCTGTAACTTGAAAAAAGAATCAGTCTACCAAGACCAAATTGGTCTCATTTATTGCAAATTTAGACTACTTTCAGATGATGACAATTTAAAAATAAAAAATAATAATGAGAATTTCATTGTTTTTCAAGTGTTTAACCATTGTTAAACTTTTGTGTGACATTGTCCTGTGATATTTATTTATTTATTTCTAAATGGACCTGGTGGTAAACTAAGCTCTAGGCTTGTACTATGGGCCTACATATCTGATCTTGGCGGGATTTAAAACCAGGTGCACTAGGTGTATTTCGCCAATGTCAAGTCATTTATAGACACTCCCACAGGCTTATTAAAGAAATAAGTCCACGAATATCACACACAAGGACATTTTTTTCGGTAAAAGAGTATTTTGTCTTGTGGACTAAACAGAAGCACATGGGGGAGCTCCACGCTTCTATCAAGTCCTTTCAAGCCTTCACTATGTAGGTCTCCACTTCATCGTATAGAACACTAAACTACTTATATAGTGAAATACATACTTAAATACATAGAAAACATCCTAGACACAGGAACAAATACACAAACACATCACACAAATATCTGATCTTAGCGGGATTTAAAACCAGGGGCACTAGGTGTATTTCGCCAATGTCAAGTCGTTTATAGACACCCCACAGGCTTATTAGAGAAATAAGTCCACAGATATCACACACGAGGACAATTTTTCTTTGTATGTAGGTCTCCACTTCATCATATCCAACACTGAAAATAAAACAGAACAACCTCATTCAGTTCAACTCCCAATACCACCAATTCCAAAAGATAAGCTGCTAATCAGTAATAAAATAGCCAAGGCCAATGATATTTTTTACTCCCCAGAATCCCATGACGGATCCCAGCATGATGACGGACATGCTGAAGGGCAACGTGACCAATGTGCTGCCCATGATCATCATTGGAGGCTGGATCAACTGGATGTTCAGTGGATTTCTTACTAGTATGTCCATATTTCCAAACATTAAGAGGACTGTGAAGTAAAAAAATTCCATACACAATGTGATAACGTTTTTCTCCCCTTAAACATTGTCCGAATTTAAGATTTTTGAATATGTTGTAGATATTATGAAAAACCCTCTCCAAGAATATAGTTTTTGGAAAGGAAAAAATAATAAAAAAACAAAAGCGGAAACATACAGACCCGCCTTTTCGTATTGACTACAACATATTCATAAATTATGGAAATACAATTGCCCGGACCTGAATTTGTATGGAGTTTTTTTGACAGCCAGGTACACGATTTAAGCATCGCTTCACAATCCACTTAACTTAACACATGCACCACAACACTCTGATTTTCATACAAAATATACCCGTCTAGGGGGTTATCGGAGCTAAATGTGTTAAAAAATTACATAAGATTTTATACATGAAATTTCAAATTCCTTTGAAAGGCTGGGAAGATAAGTTGGGGAGTGAACTTAAATAAAAGGTGTAGTTGTGTATAGAACAGATTGTATAAAGTTGTAATTACTTCATAAATTATTATTGTTGACATTTTAGCTTTTTGAAACCTATAGAATTAATTGTAAAACTTCAATCCCTTATATAAAATGATTTAAACAAAATATAATTTTTACAATTACTTATCTCTCAGCATTTTTTTGCAATCCTTAACATAAAAAGTAGATAGGTTATAGGTTGTATGCAAGGTGTGTTTCCGCAACTGGACGTCATAAATGCGCCTATTTTGCGTATAAAAAGTAGTTAAATGAGTGTATATTTAAAACTGTGTTTTTCGTTACACAATGGAATATAGTTAACATTGTCTTAATTTATTCCTTAACTTATAACAATATTTTTGAAACTCTTAAAATAGGGAACATGCACTTTTTTCTTTTCTTAGACTCTCTGGAAAGTGCTATGAAAGAGAGGAATAATTGTATACGCAAAATAATTGTTGTGTAATTTTTTCATAACATATAAAGCTTTAAAAAGCCATAGTTATAGACCCCTGCAAAAACACTGTACACAGTCGACGACAGGAATGACGTCACAGCTGTTGTTGTTCCATGTATAAAATATATGGACCATATCAATCTTGTTATCATGTTAGAAATTTGCTGCTTAAGCCAATGTCATGGAATAAAAATATTACTTAAATTAGGATGCCGGAAAAAAGCAATCTAAACTTTACGAGAAGTGTTGTTACAGTTTTAAATACTTTAACAAGTTTTGATTCTATATAAAATCTTCATAAACGAGTCACAACTTAGTGTATACAGCTTTACATGTTTTTCTTTACATTTTCTCCTAAATCGTATCAATTAAACTCAATTCTGTTTTTCATGCATGTTCCTCATTATGTGTCAGAATTGTGACCACAACTTGACGTAGGCGTCGTAGCCCACAAGGGCTAAGTAAACAGTTATTATAATTTTGTATGATTTGCAGCGAAAGTACCATTCCCGCTGACACTGCGCTTCAAGCCTATGCTGCAACGCGGCGTGGAGCTGACATATCTCGACGCCTCCTGGGTCTCCTCTGCCTCCTGGTACTTCCTCAACGTGTTCGGACTCCGCACCATCTACACACTTGTGCTGGGAGAGAACAATGGTAAGGGCTCTTAACCGGCACAGAACAGCATCTGTGGAACTTACGTAGGTAACAGTCTTTTACCAATAGAAACCCACGTTATTTGCGAGTGTCGGACGGAGTCGCGAGCCACAGCTAGTGTTATAAAAGAAATATCTTAAGTATATGAAAGAAAATAAAATTAGTCCAAATTAATGTTATACTAAATGAACATATAGTTTTAATTGTTATATCTAAACGTTTTTAAAATTAATTATAGCAAATGTTGTTATTATTATGTAATGACTATGACTTATGAGAAACCCCTAGACTCTGTGCAGGGTCCGTCCGGATCGCTACCACCATCTTATCCATGAACCACCCGCCAAGCAACAGTGTTCGCATTGTTGGGTTCCGGTGTGGGGATAAGACAACCGGTGAAATTACTAGCATAGAGGCATTCTATCTTAGTCCTCAGGGTTGGCAACGCATTTGAGGTCTTAGGATTATAGTATTGAGAATTCAAATGTCTATGGGTCTCAGATTCCACTTACCATCAGGTGGCCTGAGTGCTCGTGTGCCTTCTCCTTAACATAAAAAAAAAGGTTCAGATTAGATTGTATGCAATTGTCCTTTGCTATTTATTTAATTTCACTTTCTCACCAGCCGCCGATCAGTCCAAGATAATGCAGGAGCAGATGTCGGGCGCCGCGATGGCCATGCCCCCGGACCCGAAGGCCGCGTTCAAGGCCGAGTGGGAGGCGCTCGAGATCACCGAGCACAAGTGGGCGCTCGCTAACGTCGAAGCAGACCTCCTGGCCTTGTCGCACTGAGTTGACAGGGATACTAGAGCGCTGGATGTAGCATTTATACCGGGTTAGCAAGTTCTTTGAATAGCTGTTACAACTAGACTGTTTGAAGCTAATATAAATGTTTTGTATGAAACTTGGTAACCTGCGGTATATTTGAGGGCGCTCTAGATTCGCAACTTTTAAAATTAGCGGGAATTTGTATTTATTATTGTAACTTTGTTAAGTGTGACAGTAATGTTAATAAACTTTAAGTTTATGAATTATATCGTTTTTTTCTGACACCTGCTGGACATGAGTGACCTCTAGATGATCGCCGCAAGCACCGTTCCTGTGTTCAATCGCATATATTCGTCATATTCAGAGAAATTCATTGAAAAAAACCGGGCAAGAGCATGTCGAACCAAGCTCAGTGTAGGGATCCGAAGCCGTTAAGTACTACAAACAAAAATCAACGAGTAATAACAAATTTTCTATTTAAAGTCATTTGGTGCCGTCTAGGTATTTATAAACGCTTAAATCGCCTGTATCTCAAGAACCAAGGATGTCTACTTAGTCGTGATAGTTTTCCTTTAAATTCGTTATATGCGCTTTGATTTAGGTTTTTTTTCAGATTTTTAGTATTTGTAGTTTAGGCTGTAGGGGTGGGGGGACACTTATATTTTTTTTACAATTTTATTGTACGACTTTGTTGGCGTGACTAATATGCATTTTCATGCCAAATTACAGCTTTCTAGTACTAAGACTCTGCGCTAGGCTGCGGACGGACGGACATAGCGAAACTATAAGGGTTCCTAGTTTAACTACGGAACCCTAAAAAAGACCCTTTCTAAATATACAACCCTTCTATTTTGGGTCGGGAATTAAATGAAACATGAGGCTAAAGGTCTGGCCACGTTGACGGCCAGTATACCTGCATAGAAACTTCTCGGCGCATTTGTTGGTATTTGTATTTGTATGGCATGCTGCATAACGCATTTGTTGTGTCGCCATGGCTGCCAAGTCGCCATGGCTGTCATAGTCGCCATTACTGTAAATGACATAAGAGCTATCAAAACGTTGACAATACGGAAACACGTCAAAGACGATATCGTTATTGCCGTGTAGAATGCCAGGCCAGGGCCTCTATTCTACTGGGTTGAAACGATATTGCATTTGACATGTTTTAGTATTATTTTTGACTCGGCCGCGATTACTGTCACGTAAATATGGGTCCGTTCACAGACTGGCTCGGAGAAGAGAGCTCATATTTATCACGTTAGAAACAGAGTTCTGAGTCATTGTAATAAGGTTTATTTTTGCATGTGCACTTCTTCTCATTAAGAATGCTTGAACGCGCTTTGTGTGAAATAATATTTGGCGACACGTTGGCCTAGTTGGGAGTGACCCTGCCTCTGAAGCCAGCGGTCCTGGGTTCAAATCCCGGTAAGGGCAGGTATTTGTGTGATGAGCGCGAATATTTTTTCCTGAGTCTTGGATGTTTTCTATGTATTTCTCTATTTAAGTATGTTTATCGTTGTCTAGTACCCATAATAAAAGCCTAGAGCTTAGTTTGGGACTAGGTCAATTGGTTTGAGATTGTCCCCTGATATTTATTTTTTATTATATTATAATAAGAGGAGCTCCTTAACACTGTACACTTTTTTTGGAAAACGCCCAGATGCCGCTGGTTGCCTAGTAACCCTTGCCGGGTCCGTGTTTCACTGCAAGCATACCGACAAGTCAGGATGCGGCCTAAGGAGTGCTACTGGTGGCACCACACTTGATTGCTACTTGTCAAACTTCTCGTTGCATCTCTTTCGATGAGTATGTCATAAAGTCATAAGTAAGAGATAAAAGACACATATTTGGCAAATAATACAAGTGAAGTGCGAAGTAGAGGATCAATGTAAAGAAAACCAGTGGTCTGCTTTTAAAAAACTATTTATTCCATTGCAAAATTATAATTGAGTATATACAATAGTAATAACTCTTTCATCAATATACATTATTGCTAGAGTTCAATAGTAACTTGGAACAAAACGCCATCTGACAGCAGCTGGATGCTGTTACGCAAAAATGTGTCATCCCAAAATTAATTGGCAAATAAAGGTCAACCCAGAATAATCACACTGAGGGTTGAAACTTTATTGCTAAATAGTTGTGGATTGACACATTATTACGTAACAGCATCCAGCTAGTGGCTAATCTAGCCAAGAGTTTGTCGGCCCACCGTCATTACAGTTTTAAATATGTTGTAGGTAAAGGGTTATGCTATAGTATAAATAGAACAGTAGTTCATCTTCGTGTGCGTGCCACGACCGTGCGCGCCGCGACTCACCACAAGCAAACAACGGGATAGATCAAGCCGGTTTCAGTCTTCGCTGCGTTTGGTTGCGTGCGTATCAAGTATCAGGCGCTAGGCGACGTGCATCCACGCACATATGTCATCACGTATATTTCATACTACATCGATAACTATAGCGCCCGAGCCGTAATAGGTGCCAAAAAATCGGTGATATTGCAATACCGCGTAACTAAAATTAAAATATTTGCAAAATGTACCTTATTGACTTACTTGATAAGGTGTATTTTGCACCTTTTTTAATTTTTTAGTCACGCGGTATCGCACTGTTACCGACGAAAATCTCCTTAAGGGAGGTGAACTACTTTTTTATTTATACTATGGTTTAACCGTACCCTCAAAAACAAGTATTACTTGTATTAAGATTTCGTGCGCTACCTGGTACTATAAAATGAACAGTAAGTGATTTAAACAAAGCAAACTTAGATACTAAACAATTAAATAAAAACAGTTGTCATCAATGTGGCTGACGATTATATCTTTGCCTGAACATAAAGAAAATAAACAAGGTTGAAATAAAATTAACACTAATTCTAATTATAGAATGACTAAGAAAACGTACCACCAATCAAACCACAATACATGATTTTGTACAAGTATCAAATGTTTTAGAAAACATGAAGGGTTGGGAAATTTATATGCGAGCGCGAGTTCACTTAACCTTCGTAATTCCTCATAATATATCTTTAACAACAAACATCGTAGATTCACGACACAAATGAAAACAATACGTTTCGCTTTTTTTATTTATACCTTATAAGTAGTGATTCCGCCAATGTCAAGTAGTGGGGGTAGTAACCACTGAATGAAATAAATCAAAAATAAAAGCCGTACATTCTCGACCTTCCCTCCTGACGGTTTCCGAATCCTTTCGTCATTTGTGTTAAGGAGGGTGATCCATTGGCGAGTAAAACTGCTCGAGTCCGCGAGTGAAAACCCTAAACCGAAAATGTAGCACCTAAAAGTCCACGGTCTGTACCTTTTGAATGCCACGGGCGGCTGCAATTTTACGTGCCCCAAACGCCAACGATGTCACAACTGCACCAAGAAAACGAAATTGTATGGAGCGCACTGAGCGCTCAGCGTCCCCGGCACGAAAAACCGATAACGTGATTTGCCGGCTTTGGCGGTCAAAAGGTTAAAAACTGGCGGTTTGGCTCACTGACTCGCTAGGGAGTGACCCGACGAGCAAATCGTTGTCTCGTAAACGTAAAACCGCACAAGCCCGCGAGTCAAAGCCCCGCCGGTTTCACTCGCCAATGGATCACTACGAGGGTCGGCGAGCCACGCGCAAATGATTTGCTCGTCGGCTCGCCGACTCGCCAATGGACAAACCCCGGTTTTACTCCCCAATGTACAAACCCCGGTTTTACTCCCCAATGTACAAACCCCGGTTTTACTCGCCAATGTACAAACTCCGGTTTTACTCGCCAATGTACAAACCCCGGTTTTACTCGCCAATGTACAAACTCCGGTTTTACTCGCCAATGTACAAACCCCGGTTTTACTCGCCAATGTACAAACTCCGGTTTTACTCGCCAATGTACAAACCCCGGTTTTACTCGCCAATGTACAAACTCCGGTTTTACTCGCCAATGTACAAACCCCGGTTTTACTCGCCAATGTACAAACCCCGGTTTTACTCGCCAATGGACAAACCCCGGTTTTACTCGCCAATGTACAAACCCCGGTTTTACTCGCCAATGGACAAACCCCGGTTTTACTCGCCAATGTACAAACCCCGGTTTTACTCGCCAATGGACAAACCCCGGTTTTACTCGCCAATGTACAAACCCCGGTTTTACTCGCCAATGTACAAACCCCGGTTTTACTCGCCAATGGACAAACTCCGGTTTTACTCGCCAATGGACAAACTCCGGTTTTACTCGCCAATGTACAAACCCCGGTTTTACTCTCCAATGGACAAACCCCGGTTTTACTCGCCAATGGACAAACTCCGGTTTTACTCGCCAATGTACAAACCCCGGTTTTACTCTCCAATGGACAAACCCCGGTTTTACTCGCCAATGGACAAACTCCGGTTTTACTCGCCAATGGACAAACTCCGGTTTTACTCGCCAATGTACAAACCCCGGTTTTACTCTCCAATGGACAAACCCCGGTTTTACTCGCCAATGGACAAACTCCGGTTTTACTCGCCAATGGACAAACTCCGGTTTTACTCGCCAATGGACAAACTCCGGTTTTACTCGCCAATGGACAAACTCCGGTTTTACTCGCCAATGGACAAACTCCGGTTTTACTCGCCAATGTACAAACCCCGGTTTTACTCGCCAATGGACAAACTCCGGTTTTACTCGCCAATGGACAAACTCCGGTTTTACTCGCCAATGGACAAACTCCGGTTTTACTCGCCAATGGACAAACTCCGGTTTTACTCGCCAATGTACAAACCCCGATTTTACTCGCCAATGTACAAACCCCGGTTTGACGGGAGCAAGAATGCACTTCTGCTAGTGCTTAATTTAATATCGACTCTTCTATCGACATCCATATGATGCTACATTTGAATCGCAATTATAAAATAAGAGCGTCAATTCCATATAGGTACTTTTCCCATTACTTGCAAACCTCTTTCATTTTTGCTTATCGCAATTAAAAACAACTGGTGTCTGACATTGACTCAACTCATCATGTCAATGTTTGATATAACCATTATGGCTGAAATGGATATCATCACCAAGGCGAAGAAGAACACAATCGTAAATTAAAAAAAAAAGTTAATTGTTTACATCAATAATTATATAACATATTAAAAATAACAATCAGTTAATTTTTATTTTATGTACAATTTTAATTATTATAATATTTCGGAATGACGTAACTGTGGTACAGTACATAATTGCTCGCGTCAAACCGGCTTTGCCAATGAATCACCCCCTTTAATAAACGACACTGCAAGTACTTATTTTCGGAGAGACTTTCAAGTGAATTCCAGTGTCCCAGTAGTAGAATAAACAAACGAAAAAGAAAGAGCGTTGACTGATGCCGTCACCTCGAACTGTCAACGTATCCGCAGATAAGTTATTTCGTGACGTTGTTTTTTTTTAAATATATGTTTAAATTCTGATCTCCCATCATCTCGCCTCGCCGGTGGAAAAGAACCTTAAGAACCAGTTTTGTTTTCACCTGTGTCAAAATCATAGAGACAAATCTGTCAGCAACTTACATCTAACATACGAAGAACTACTTCTAGCATGACGAAACAAAACCAACATTAATTTTACAGAACGATATGGTATTTATAATGATCCTATAGACATGGTGTTCATTAGTTGCAACTAACAGCAGGCAAGCAAAAATGACAAGGACAATTTATTCAGTGTCTCTAACGTCTAAATTCCGCTGCATTACTGAACAGAGCACACATAGTATAAACGGTAGTATATCGCGCGGCTTGCATGTGTGCGTGCCTCGACCGTACGCGCCGCGAGCCACCACAACCAAACTCAACTGGACGGACCGAGCCGGTTAATTCGCCGCCGTGTTTGTTTGCGTGCGCATTAAATATACGCGCATCGACGCTATCTCTTAATGGTTATTCTGTGTTGCAAGTTAATTATGACCTAGTTTCTGTTGGGAATGAACATGTAAACCCAACGGCAATGCAATATTGGTGTCTAAAAGCTGATCTGATGAAGGAGTCTGATACTTGCATGTGATGAGATTTCGGAAGTAGGTGAACAATTAAATACCTTGTCGTAGTAACAATTATAGTGAGTACTGTTTAGAATGTAGTATATCAATAGCTGAGACGAGGTACTAAAATGTACAGATACTTCCGAGCTCGGCCGTACATTTAAAAAAAAACAAAAGTGACGCATTAACAGCCGGTTCCTATATTCAAACAGCGTATAGATTAGGTTACTTTGAGACAAAATTGTATTGTTGCCACGTACAAAATGTGTCAAATTTTGACTCGAAGTAACCTAACCCATCCGCGGTTTGAATATAGGAACCGGCTGTTAATGCGTCACTTTCTGTTCCGTGGTCCGATGCTTACACAAACGTTTGCATCGCAAGGCTAAATAAAGTGATTGATATACAATTATTACGCCGATTGAATAAGGCGTCTAATTTTCTATCGTAATTTTGGGTGCTTTGGAAGTGTTTTTAGCAGGGTGAAATATTGTTTCAGTCCGAGGTAGCACACACAGGATTATCAAAATTTCGACCAATTTGCCTTTGTTTTCAGGCAGTTTCAGGCCACCCTTTATCAGATTACTCCATAACCTGAAAACCCATTTTCAGACATTTTCAAGGCTTTTGAAGTACATTCAATATATGGTGAATTTCCCGCTAAGTGAAAGAGAGCGTGATTATAAAGAGACAGCGATACTGAGAGCCTTCAAGAAGCGTGTTAAAGTGATAACACGATTTGAAATGAGACTGCAATACGTGAAATATTCCGTGAGCCAAGGACATCGCGATTGGGAAGAAAGTTAATCAAGTTCAAGGCCAACTGAGTGCGTAGTAAACTTCGGTTTAATTTTGCATGTCTTTCAGTTACCTACCTCCCACGTCCGTAATAATATCGAAGAAAGGAAAGTACTCAAGTACTGAGGCACAATATGCACATATAACTTCATCCTTCTGTCATTTTTGCTTGATTACAGCTGCTGAGTAAATTATAGACTTATATTTCTGGCTAGCTAAGCCATTTCCAACAGGAGCTTTCATATCACTTGTTTGGACGCAACAGTGGCGATACACTTCAAATCATATTCAGATAAATATTACAAACAATATCCCTATATTCTTTATGAAAATATTAAATTACTAATCGTCTTTCCATCACGTTTTCACTAAAGTCACTATGCGGTAACAAACAACGATGAAATTTATATAATTTAACAGAACCACTACATGTACGTTTGTTATTTTCTAATAACACTTTATTGCTTTATATTTTGTAACTGTGAAATTGAAGGCGTCGTTTAACCTTATACTAATTAATGAAATGGTGATATTGGCTCACATATTTCATACTGAACTCTGAAAAAACTCTCAAGTTCCACAGAGATATACGATTTCTATAGCTCTATCTGTTTTGCCGACTGCGACTTGGCAGGTTTTCAGTTCATACTACGATTTATCTGTCCTTGCAAGAAAAGGCATAATTAAAAGTTGCGCTGCCTTCTGTTTTGTGGAATAATTTTAAGAGGGCACCGAGCGTCAAGTGACACTCGTTTTTTTTTTTTTTCTAATAAACTACTTTTATCTTGAAATAAAAAAGCGCTTTACTGTTGTACAAATCAATACCCAATGTATAGAGAATATGGCATAACTTAATTTGACACTTAATGGTGACCACTTATAAAAGTGGTCACCTTTTTCCGTTAAGTTGACTACACTTAGGTTAAAGGTTATTAAACTGTGTCACGTATGCTATATTTTGCGTATTAATTTGTACAACAGTAAAGCTCTCTTTGATTTTAAGATAATAGTAGTTTATTAGAAAACACAATAAAATTAATGAGGGCGTCACTGGACTCGGCGCCGTCTTAATCAAATGTATTGTTTCCCAAAAGCTGTTTGCATATATTTGGTTGTTCCCAAGATACCAAAACCGCTAATTACGTCGCGGCAAATACTTGGAAAATAACATTTTCGTAGCTGACCTGTAATTATTTTCAAAAAAATTGGAGAAATTATACAATAGAATAAAATTATTCCGCGCCTAAGCTAGACACCACTAGCACATATACCTTTTTGTTAGGATCGCCCTACTTCTTGATGAGCTGCACGACGTCCTCGTCGGCGACGGCGTGCGCGACGCCGACGCGCTGCGGCGAGTACTTGGTGCTGGTGCCCCACACCAGCGCGTACTTCAGCTGCGCGGCCAGCGTGCGGTGGATCGAGTGGCACACGTGCTCGATGGTCACGCCCTACGGACACACAACCAAGGCATTCAACGTTAAGGTAGCGCAAACGGCGCCCCGCGGGTACGGGCAAAGGAAGAGGATTGCCGGTATTACGGTCAGCCGTTGTCTCTATGCTCTGTGGTCGGGATTGCGAGGGGAGTACCCTCCGCAATCTGGCGGAGCCGCAACGTTATTTGCGGTTTGGTGGGGCCGAAGAGGATGTAGAGTGCCTTCGTAACAACGTCTCTAGCAGGAAGTAAAGGTTTAGTTTCATGTTGCAGCTGTGAACCACCATCTCCGAGCTAGGCTACAGTAGCTTTCTGAGTATGATCCAAGTCGGGATCAGCACCAGGTATTCCCACAGCGTCTCCAGCAGGAAGTCCAGGTTTAGTTTCTTGTTGCAGCTGTGAACCACCATCTCCGAGCTAGGCTACAGTACCTTCCTGAGTATGAGCTCGTTGTCAAAGTATAGATTAGCACCAGGTATTCCCACAGCGTCTCCAGCAGGAAGTACAAGTTGAATTACATGTTGCAGTTGTGAACTATCATCTTCTAGCTAGGCTACAATACCTTCCTGAGTATAAGCCCGTCTTCGAAGTCGGGATTAGCGCCAGGTATTCCCACAGCGTCTCCAGCAGGAAGTCCAGGTTTAATTTCATGGTCCAACAGTGAACCGCCATCCTCGCGCTAGGGTACAGTACCTTCCCAAGTATAAGCCCGTCTTTGAAGTCGGGATTAGCACTAGATATTCCCACAGCGTCTCCAGCATTAAGTCCAGATTTAGTTTAATGTTGCAGCAGTAAACCATCAACCTCGCGTTAGGGTACAGTACCTTCCTGAGTATGAGCCCGTCGTCGAAGTCGGGCGGCTGGCCGGGCTTCTTGGTGTACACGCGGATCAGCGCCAGGTACTCCCACAGCGTCTCCAGCAGGAAGTCCAGGTTCAGTTTCATGTTACAGCTGTAAACATCATACACGTTAAGTTTAACGCGATACTGCAAGCACCGCCCTACCCATTTCTGTCTTAAAAGAGTGATCTGTTTCACAGTATGCATAGAACAAAATACAGCAACTGGTTAAAGTACAGTAGCAAAACCGTTTTTGCGTAATCTCATTATTTGACTTTTAGAATTTTTAAGTACCAAGTATGTCTGGCATTATAACACATATTTAAAAAAAAAAGGTTATTTATTACGGCTTAAAGATACCTACATCTCTTTAAAGGTAGGATAGACAGACGGATGGACAGATAGACGGATGATTTTCTTCTTTTTAATTAAATGGATAATAGGTATTAAATCAGAAGTTGCTGGGCGTTATCACAATTTTCGTACATTTATTGAAGGCAACAATGACGGCTTAATAACAGGCCAAAGGGGGGCCTTTAGCACCATTTGGGTGCGAAATCCTTTTTTGTACCGCTGAGAAAATGCATTTATGCATACCACCCAGGTCACTTAGGTCCGGGGGACTTGGGATAGTTATGTATGACTCACCAGAACTAAAAAACCATCTGCGTCCTTCAGGGAGGTGCCATACGAATTCGGCTGTGGCACCTCGTGGTACGGAACCCTAAGAAACACTAAGGTGTACCAACCTGACGACGACGGAGTTGGGCTCGCGCGCGATGCGGTCCACCTCCTGGATGGAGATTTGATCGATCTTGTTGTACACGTAAATGCATGGGAGGTACACGCGGTTGGCTAGGATCACGTCGATCAGGTCGTCAGCTGTACAGTCTTCCCGGAACAGCACCTGGGAAGCAGGATGGAGCCGAGGTGAGAACGAGATGGGGCGAGATAGAAGCCAGGCGTCACGGCAAAAAAACGGTTAATATTAATTTCGACTAAATAATAAACTTACAATACGTACATACATAACATCACGCCTTCATTCCCAGAGTGGGGTAGGCAGAGCTACAGAAATACCAACAACTACTGATATTTCTGTAACCACAGGCTAAGAGGTTTACTAGTGTATTACTGACTGGTTGCAAGCCCATCGCCCAACAGTACTACAAGCCCTTATTCCCTTAGTCGCCTCTTACGACATCCACGGGAAGACATGGAGTGGCACTATTGTAACCCAGCAACCACACGATCTTCTAGCATGTAATAATTTAGGATGTAATAAAAAACGGTTAATTTTGATTAAGTGATAAATTTACAATACATAAATACATACATACATACATTAAATCACGCCTGTTTCCCACAGGGGTAGGCAGACACCACTTCTTTCTCTCCTTCAACATTCATCGATGAATGAATGTTGAAGAAGCGAAAGAGATTTGTCATGATCGTAGCAGGTGGAAAGAAGTGGTCTCTGCCATGTCATGCATGCACGTAGGTTTCGGGTACTTAAGATGCGGCCCTTTTCCAGTATTTTATAATAAAATATTATGTAATCTTTATAACCATAAAATGCAAACGAGCAGACGGACCACCTGGTGGTAAGCAGTTACCGTCGTCTATAAACATCAGCAATGCCAGGGGCACAGCCGAGTTGCTGCCTTTCAGTGAATACTCTTTTTAAGCCGCGCTTAAAGAAGGACATGTCGTAGTGCTGAGGAAACATCGTGGAGGGATGTTCACTCCATAGCTTCTAAGTACTAAGTAATAGAACGGTGCTGGAGGCACTAACCTGAACAATTCCTCAGAGCACTCCCCATGATAGATCACAACTCCAAATATAATTAAAAAAATATTGACTATTGATGTTGTTTCCGTGTAGTCTTTATTTAGATTAAGTTACCTCTGCATTAAATATCTTGTACTCGTGTAGGATCATTTGCACCAGTTTCTCGTCCACTTTAGTCAGTTGGCACGTGGAGTTGAAGGACAGGCCGCCGCCTTTCTTTTGCTGTAAACAATATAAGTATATGTAGAACGTTATAAAATACAACCAACTTACACAAAAGATCTAAATTGTATCCGAGCGATGATGTTTTTTGGAGATTCACAGAAAGTTCAGCCCTAAATATAATCAAATTCCGTTTTTAGGCTTCTGTAACCAAGGGTTGCCTACGCTATCCGTCCGTCCGTCCGAGTGTCTGTCATTGGGCTGTAACTCATCACATAATAGGTAGATAGTTGATTTCTTTTTACAGTGTGTATTTCAATTGGCACTATAACAAATGTAAAAAAAAAATTTTTTAATTAGTATAGTAGCAGTAGTTTTAATTCCATAATTTGCTGTCAGTAAATGCTATACTATTAAATGAGCAATTTTTGTTTATATATTTGTAAGCACGGTCTCGAAAACGGCTCTAATGATTGTGTAAAAATTGCGGAATAGGGGTCTTTGGGAAAACTCGGGTTCCAAGGTATTTGACACTATATAGACGACACGCTATCAAATTGTGTTTTAATAGTGTCGTCCCGAGCAGGAGTCGAACTCGCTCGCCCAGGTACTAAATACCTTAAAGTAGATATTCGGCTTGTTCTTGTTGAGCCTGATCCCGACGCTCTCCAGTTCCTTCTCGAGCAGCTGTCGGTGCACGTAGGGCTTCGTCGCGTCGAGCATCATCAGCACCAGATCTGCTGTGCGCGCCACTGCTATCACCTGCAAAGAGGAAATTGTGTCATAGGGAGGAAATGTTTTGTTTAGGAAGGTAAATTGAGTCTATAGTCTAGCCGCAAAGTTTATTTGTTGGAAAATTTAGTATTCATAGCTTATGACTGGAAACTAAAACTGACTGAGTAAGCAAAATAATAACAAACTTTTCTGACCAGTAACAATATGATGTTTGTTTCCAAAGCTGCATTAGACTCGGTGGAGTGACGAGTTTGTAGACTCAATTTGACAAGAGAATTTTTTCAAAGGTATTTGAAAAAAAAAAAACACAAGGTCATAGAGGTATGACTCAAAAGCAAACCATTTATTTTGTTCATTACTCACTGAGTAAATAAATAAAGAAATGCTAATGGCTAAAGAGCTTAAACACCACATGATCTTTTCTACATCACTTTAAAAGGTAGTGCTAGACTTAAATAAAACAAAACGTGGTTAAAAACGAAATGACGTCATTCCGACCACTAGTCCAAAGCGGGCGTAGCAAACACTAATAAAATACAAAAAAAAGGAAAAAAAAATACTATTATTGGAGATAAAATTCTATAAGCAAGTACTTTTACGAAAGAAATCTGAGATCAGAACTGGTGTTAATTGCTTGAGTCTTCACTTTTAGATACATTTTGGTTGTTGTATGCAGTTTTTACACAAGCAAATTTTTCATCCATCACCTTACCATGAAATAACTATCCAGAGAAATAAAGCATTTTTCTGCTGCTAATTTACTCAAACTTTATATAGCTTTGTTGGTTTGTGTAATAACTTTATCTTTCTTTCTATGACGCTATATCTATACCTGCCGCCCGCGGCCCTTGCCCTGCGCCGCGCCCTCGATGATCCCGGGCAGGTCGAGCAGCTGGATGTTGGCTCCACGGTACTCGATGACGCCTGGGATACATGTCAACGTCGTGAACTCGTAGCTCGCTGCTTCCGAGTGCGTGTGCGTCAACGTAGACAGCAGTGTGGACTGGAAATTCATAATTAATTGTCATTTCCTTGTGCAAAAATCATTTGGGGTTGGTTGCAGGATGATTTTTCTTCCACAAATCGCGTTACTAACCGTTTGTAAGCCAACTCCTTAGTATTTAAAACAAGAAAAAAGTAAAAGAACATTTTAACAAACAAAAACACAAACACAATTGACGTTCCAGCTCAGCATGTTAGTGGTTTTTCAGGCTGGAACTGGTCTTCCGCAGGATTTACTCCTGCTTTCTCGCATAAATTTTTACTTTAAGTAATAATAATAATAATAATAATAATAATCACAGGACAATGTCACACTAATTGACCTAGTCCCAAACTAAGCTCTAGGCTTGTACTATGGATACTAAACAACGATAAACATACTTAGATAGAGAAATAAATACTTAAATACATAGAAAACATCCAAGACTCGGGAACAAATACTCGTGCTCATCACACAAATATCTGCCCTTACCGGGATTTGAACCCAGGACCCCTAGCTTCGAAGGCAGGGTCACTCCCAACTAAGCTAGCGTGTCGTCAACTTAACTTAGTAACTTTTTAATACTTTACATGTTCAAATAAAAAAAAAGTCATTGTCAAGAATAAGCTTCAGGTTTCTAGTTATTTGCTTTCTATTTATATAAAACAGGGCATGACAGTGTTAAAAAAACCTAAAGAGGAAAATGAATTAATCAACTGAAAACATCAGAAATTAGAAATAAATATCCTAATACATTTAGTAAGAAAATTCTGTCATTATCTTTATGTTTCATCATGAGTTTTGTTTTGGATTTGGTTAATGTATTGCGTCTGTTATATTCATTTTAATTATTTATCTTAATAGTGTACCCTACTACTGTTAAAAACATAGCTTCATGTGATAGAGAAGCTTTAGGTAAGAAATCTTTTTTATACCTAAAGAACTGCTTTTACAATAAGAATGATTAGTGTAATTGAATATATTAAATAAATAAATAAATATCAGCAGACCATCTCACACAAATGGACCTAGTCCCAAACTAAGCTCTATGCTTTTACTATGGGTACTAGACAACAGTAAACATACTTATAAAGAGAAATACATACATAAATACATAGAAAACATTCAAGACTTGGGAAGAAATGTTCAAAATGATTTTAAAAAGAAGGCTGTAACAGATAGATGTTTTTCCACTTTTTGAATTTGTGACCCTTTTTCAAGTTAAAATAATCTGGCGACCCCTAGGTCCATAAAAAGAACTGGAGGACCTAACATAACCTAACCTACCACCCTTGCTTGTTTTTTATACCTGGCAAGCAAAAGTAACCACCTGGGCCTGTTTTATAAAGCTACAAATTATAAGCGGAAGTCTCATTCTAATTGCTTTTGACAGAGAGGGAGTTCCACTTGTAATTTGTAAATTGAAGCTTCATGAAACAGGGCCTGGGGGTAGCAACCCTCAGTTTAAAAAACACTAGGTGTACATACTCAGAGAGACACCCGTGGCTACGAAGGAGGCTAGATCGGCGGTACAGGATGGCTAATGGACAGAATAGGTATAAAAATACACTTACCTTACCCACTGAAGGAAAACCAATTAATGCAACTCTGGCATCACCAGACTTTAGCACATCGAAGCCTTCACCTTTGTCACCGCCCTTCTTAGAGGGTTCCAGCAGCTGAGACCGGTACTTCGCGAGCTTTGCCTTCAGAAGACCCAAATGGTATTCCGTCGCTAGAAAAAAAAGAAAACTCAGTCAGTACCCAAGTAAATAGGTAAAGATTGTACGATACCAGTCAGAAAGAAAATATTTTAAGAGGAATCTATGTAAATATTACCTTTATTTTTCTGGGTTCTCGCTATTTCCTTCTCAATCTCAGATATCTTCTCTAAAATACCCATGTTTCTAAGACACTAGCGGAAGCTTATATCTATGAATACAACCTAAGTCTTAAAATATAATGTCACTATTAAGAAAATCCGCTACACAATCAACATTTCTATAGAAAAATTAAGTCGAATGCAATGAAAGGATTTTATTTTGTTACCGACGTTGTTATAGGTTATTCTAGACAGACAGACGGTCGGTCTACGTCGGTGTACATGACACTTGACATTGACATTTCCGTCTGACTTTATGCAAAAACAGATAGCCAAGAATTTCTAAAGCTTGCCATTCCTTAACGTTACATACACAAAACCATTAACCAAGACAAACGATACCAACAATCGTACAAAAATGTAAATAATAATAATAATAATATCACGGGACAATGTCACACAAATTGACCTAGTCCCAAACTAAGCTCTAGGCTTGTGCTATGGGTACTTAAATACATAGAAAACATCCAAGACTCAGGAACAAATACTCGTGCTCATCACACAAATATCTGCCCTTACCGGGATTTGAACCCAGGACCCCTAGCTTCGAAGGCAGGGTCACTCCCAACTACGCTAGCGTGTCATCAAAATCAAAATATTACGTAATTATTTTTAGTTTACTTACCTTACTGCCGTACTCAGAGACGTCAATTAATTTTAAAGTTTGATTGTACAAAATGTGGTTACAGGAATACCAACAAGTCTTTTTAGACTCTGGGAATAACCTCCTGAGGCTCACGTCAAATTTTACTCGTTCAAAAAAGAACCTTGTGTAAGTCAACTAAAGTCTAAAGTCACTTTGACAAATGTCCTAAATTTAGGCCGTTGGGCGTTACGAGGATATAGGCGTGATGTATGTGATTGAAGTTGCTGCTGTCACTTTCTTTGCCATAGAAATAGAATAAGACAACACGTCATTTAACAAGCATTAAATTTAATTGACATCTCTGAGTGCGGCCGTTAGTCAACGTCTCGAACAATGAGTAATAGTATTACGCGGTTTTTCATTATATACCTGTACCAGCTAAGGTTGAAGTGGTCAAAGCCCTCTAGTTTAAGATTCCTCAATAAATTGACTTGCTTAGGCAAATGGTAAAATCTTTTTGCAATAAATATTATAATATCCTACTATGAAACATACTCATATTTTCTTCCTTTTAATAACTATTCAACTAAAGATTGCTCTATCAACAAAGCCTAATAATTATTATAAAGACTCCTTGCAAGAAGATGCCAATAAATATGACGATGATAAAAATTCTATGATTGCAATCACTGAAACAGGTTTGAGAATATCCCTATATGTATTTAAAAAGCACAATTGTTAATGTTAATAAAACCATATATTGTAAACTATAAATCTATACCTTATAGCTAGATAGCAAACTGTTTACGTTATTTTCGATTAAACAGAGTCACAAACAGGTGTAAGTAGAGCAAAAGAAATAGTTTTCAAGTCTTGAAGTCTATAAAAACTAAATGGCGCAATGTTTCCGTACTAATATTATACTTAAAATTTACCTTTAAATAACCTTTTCTTTTACATACCTACTAAATTTGACTTAAATTTTATCAAAATCATAAGTTATGATTTTGTTCCTCTGCCTCTCCTACACACTGTTTCACGTAAGATGATTATTTATTCCTTAACTAGGAAAACTTTATATTGATTAGACAAGAACATGATGTAAAGTACAACGATAAATTAAAATTCATCTACAATAACACCTATAAAGTGTGCATGCTGGCCCTTATAATAGTGCAATCCATGTGTTCCCGTGGATGTTGTAAGAGGCGACTAAGGTAAAAAGGGCTTGTAATAGTACTGTTATGCGATGGGCTTGCAACCTGTCAGTCCTGTCACTAATACACTAGTAAATTTCTTGCCCTGATTGTGCAAAATGTGGTTAAAGAATTATAAACAAGTCTTTTTAGATTTGTTGGTATTTCTGTAGCTCTGCCTACTCCACTAGTAATAAAGGCGTGATGTTATGTATGTAAGTAAAAAAAAGGACTTTTTCCAGAGCATCCTCACATGTATGAGGATTTCTACGACGATATGGAGATATCAGTGAGGTCAGACTCGTCGTTGAACATCTTGTACTTTGGACCTAATGATTCATTCATGAGACTTGGAACTGAAGCTATCCTTCACATCTTGAGTTACACTAAAAAACAATATATACCTATCAATAGAGTATTGCAGGCTTGGGACTTGGTTACAGGTAGTATAATACCTACACATTTGATTTTATTGATGTTCAATTGTGAATTTATATTTTTAACGTTTCTTCTATAAATAATTAGGAACTTAGCACTTATGATTTTATGTCGGTATTTTAATGTAAATAAACATACCTACCATCAAGATATATTTATATCTTGATGGTGGGTATGTTTGTTATGTGTATTAGACTTATTTAAGTCTAATATGATAATGATAGATATAAATTAACAAAAGACTAGTAGGTATATGTTCATTTTATGGTTTAAATATAGTTTAGCAGTAATTTAATAAAGTTTTTATTTTATTAGTTCTAAAACTAGTTTATAATAATTGTTTATTGGGTTTAAACAATTATTGTACACCATATTATTTTAGATTGTAGCGAGGCGCGCACAAAAAACTTGTCATCTGTATAATTTGTTACACTTGTTTCCTACAATCGAATCATACGATAAATATATTTTTGATAGAAAGTTTTAGTAACGAAAAGGACTAAGCGACAAGCAAAAAATACAAACTTACTAATTGCTCTAGTTTTATACTATAGATACACATAACGAATAAGTAATATAATTTAAATAAATTATAGAGATACAAAGGGAAATTTATCTGTTTAAGGGATCCCTTCCAGCTACACACCTTTGGTTAATTGCGAAAAATAAGAACGTCGTGTTGACGCCACTTTTTTTTTGGTGGAAAAATCATCAGTAATGAATAATGTAATTTAATTAGAATAATTATAACTTGTTATTATAATTATTAAATAAGTGCTGTTTTATATCAATTTGCCGTTTATAACTAATACTTAGTACGAGATATCAAGAAAAATAACTGCGATAGTTTAAAATAATGCATCACTTCAGTAGTTCATAGGCAGACAGAGTAGAGTAGATTGAACTTTTAATTTCAGATGGGAAAACTGCCGCATTTTTACAAGCAAGAGAATTCCTAGCATTTGGATCGCTAATAAACGTTGTGCCTGAAGAAGACCTATATTACACGAACATGGGAGACGCAGCCGTTCTAAGATTTTTCGCAAACACCAAGATTGAATTAAGACCCCGTAAGGTAGACTTAGTACCAATTTCACCATACGATGTTAGATTTTATCAATATTAATCGACTGTTAGTTCATACATTTTGAAAACTGTTTACGCTCTAATTGTCTGTTAAGTGGTTAACATCGTATGGTGAAATTGGTACTTAGTATCTTGTTTTGCTAATTTATCACTTTTGATTGGTTATTTTTTGCTTGGCTTTCACGAAGCAAGAAATAACAAATTACAAGCGGAAGTCTCTTTAAAGCTGTCTTTTCTAGAAAGAGAGTTACTTTCCGCTTGTAATTTGTAACTTGTAGCTAAGTAAAACGGGCCACAGTTTCATAAATTTAGGAAAAATATCAACTCGCCTAAGTAATCCATTAAATAATAAGTAAATATCTTAAGATTACTAATATATACATTTTCTTTTAGATTGGCATATTGATAAGCGCGTATAGGCGTTATTTTGGAAATACGTGGTACCTGAATGGGTCCAGTATTAACTTGCTGGGCCGTCTCTTATGCGGCTTTCCTCCAAGCGATCTCAAAAAAATATCCCCCACTGTAATCAAAACTCTCAGCGTCAAAACTCTTAATAAATTAACGAAATGTAATCACGTTCAAAAACAGGTAATCTAACAGTTGCCGTCTGTAGTGTAAATTTTGCGGCGTTTGATGAATAAAAGATTTCTTTCCACAGGGCTAATCCTTACGACCTAAAAGTTGATTTAGTATGGGGAGCCATCAAATAAAAGGATTTTATTTCATGTTTGGGGACCATACAAATGACAATTGATTTAGACCTTTTTTTCAAATATTTCATTTTTTTAATGGAAATGTGTAAATTAAATAGCAAAACTTAATGAAGCGTACCGTGGGTAATTTGTATGGTACCCCCCCCCCCCCAAACTTGAAAAAATTACATCCATTTTTTTGATGGTTCCTGTTCTTAAATCAACCTTTTGGGTCGTAAGGTAAATTCTATTTTTTGTCGTAGTAAGAAGCGAAACAGACAATTTATATAATCACTTGTCTTAACACCTTTTTTATAATGTTCATTAGCAAAGGGATTTTACCACCAATAAAGACTTATCTTACCTATTTTTACTTTTATTACAGACTTTGTATGATATCGCAGTTCACCCCGAAGCGTACGGCGACCCGTATAGGTGGACGTCTCATGAAGTTGGTCGACTCAGCGGTTTATTCACGTGTTAGTACCTTCATTCCTCATCGTTATTTAACAGATTCATGGAGACCTAAGACCTAGAACGTAGGTCAGAGGGTCAGATGAAGGGACGACAAGGCAATGCACCAAATACCAAAGTTATGTCATTGTCTCATCGAAGATAGTGGCATGTACATGTGGAGAGCTACAATTAGTAGGGAGAAACCATGGGCTGACGATGTACTCGTAGTTGCTGGTTACTACCCTACACTACTATTGCAGATACAAGATTACCAATGTAAGTTCGTGATTTAAGATCTTTTATACATGGCAAATTTGCAGCGTTAATACCTGAAAATAAGCAATTTTATATCTGCATGATTATAACTCAGCGATGCACTGAGTTGCGCTTTCTAACGCTGGTGGCGCCGTCGAGTTGATTGTTATAAGTTGTCACTAGATGTCGCTAGGTCGCCACACACCTAGTAATTAAGCTGGAGTGTCTTTTCAGGTATTCCAGAAGATGATATAAGCTCGTTACAATTGGAAGCTATCCCGGCAATAACTGATGAAGTGATGAGAACCTTTGAGTTAAAAAAGTTATCATATTTCACAAAGCAGCAGATTATGAGGATGCAACCACTTACACATCGATTGTACGTTTTAAGAATGCAATTAAAAAACAGTTTGGACGTGAATGAGATAGTGAAGAAAAACACATTTTTGAATAGGCCTTCCATCATATTGCTTATTAGTGCTGCTTATACGAATTTAGTAAAATAAAATATTAATCTAAACAACCAAGTTTTAATTAGGAAACTATGCAGTTTGGACTACTGAAAAAAAATCGTGGACATCAACAACAAAAACGTGGACAGTAGGACAAGGAGAAATTTCCATTACCATATGAATTGAGTTACACCTGTATGCGTTGCACACTCAGTTTAATTATTAACTAGCACGGGACTCCGTCCGCGTAGCAGTAGTAGTTTATTGCCACTCGCGCGAAAAATAATACCCTTTACGTCTTTCCTCAGGGCTTAGAATCAGAATCAGAATCAGAATAATCTTTATTCAAGTAGGTTTACAAATAATAAACTCTTTTGAAACGTCATAGTAGCGACTTAGCCTAAATTGACTGCAGGTTCAAATCGCGACCGATCAGAGAAGAACCTGTAAGAAACTCTGTCGGTGCTTTTTTTTTTTTCGACGTTCGCAACCTTTTGTCGTAAGGACTAAACATTTTATTACAAGCAATTCAGTCACAAGCATTGTTATCATTAATATAGTGTTTAATACTATAATATGCTTTAGAAATTAGTTTACGCTTAACGTAACTCTTAAATTTATTTACTGATAGTTCAGTAAGATTACTTGGGAGCTTATTATAGAACCTAATACAATTACCCATAAAAGAGTTTTTTATTTTATGGAGCCGCGTGCGTGAAGGGCACTGCGAGCTTATATTTATTTCTGGTATTAACATTATGTATGTCACAGTTCTTTCTAAATTTAGCGATGTTTTTATGAACATACATAATGTTTTCATAAATGTATTGACTGTGCATGGTCAATATTAAGCTTAAGCTTTGTCCATACCAAATTTTATCGAAATCTGTTCAGCGCATTAGCCATCAAAAGCGTAACAAACAGACAAAGTTACTTACACATTTATAACTAGTTATTTCCCGCGACTCCGTCCACGTAGAAGTTGTTTGTCGCTATTCTTTCAGGAACCGTCGAATTTTTCGTAACAAAAATTACACTATGTCCTTTCCCGGGACTTTAACTATCTCCATACCAAATTTCATCTAAATCGGTGAAAGCGTAACAAACAGTCAGACAGACAGAAAGACAGACAGACAGAGTAACTTTCTTATTTATAATGTTAGTATAGAGGTATGGAAGTACAACCTGTTGGGCCCCATATGTAATAATGTAATAAACTCAAACTTACAACATTAATGCCTATAATGCCTATTATTTCAAGATGAAACGGCGTGCTCATAAATGGCTAGCCTTAATGTTTAAAAGCGAAACAAAAACGCGGGATTTTTAAAATGATAATAATGTTATATAATTCATGTATTTTTTTAAATTTACTTTAGGCTTACTTTTAATTTTAGACTAAAATTGCACACAACAAACTTTTGCGAAAATATTAGAAAACATACATAACATTGTTTTCGGAAACAAAATCCAACGACTACTTCGAAATTCAAAAATCAAGGAATACGATTATAAAATTGATTCAGTTTCCGGTGTGATTGCAAATAATATTATTTGAAGATTTACGGAACTTTTAAAAGACTTTACTGATAAAATAATACTAGTATTAAAATATATACTTATTTCATGTGATACGTGCAAGTAGAAAGCTTGTTGTTGAATATTGAAACAGTCACATGATGCTTTCCAAATCAATTTTCAAGGTCGGGTCCCACCATTTTGATTTTAATTTCGCCATTTTCTTTTCTCGCATTGTCAAAATCGTGTAAATCGTTTCCTTTTGAAACTCACGCGGATTTCGCGTTGGTGTAGTGGACCTTAGTAGATATTTTCGAACGTATTATTTAAGATTAAATTTATATTGGCTACAATGCCTCCTGTTAAGCATTATTCGTGTAGTGAAGTAAATCAACATGAATTATCATCGAGATTATTATCTCTAACCGAAAATAACACATCTTATACACTTACCCAAATTAATGGACAGAGGATCTACAGGAAGGCGCCTCATGCTTGGTCTGGGCCGGAACCTTCCAGAAACTGCGAGGTAAGATATAAATAAGTTTTGTCTCGAATTTGAATTGAGGCGCCGACGCTTCAGGGCCGAGGCGTCAATGGTTTTGCCGAAGCTACAACCAATCTGAATTCTCTGAAGCACCCTTAAAACACCTGATTCATTAGGTGCAAATCAAAATTCTTGCTTTGCTTGCATTGTTTAGTTATGAATCTTATGAAAAAAATTAATTGTTTTTTTCCTAATTTAAGCAGGATTAGTAGGTAAAAGCGTAAATTTCCCGCTAAATTTTTACTTGGCTAGAGTCGCCAATGTGTTAGGAAAACATTTTATTGTTGCCTATTGTATTAGTTGTAGTTATAACTAGTTGTTAATGGCGTTCCTTGGGTTATTTTATTATTAAGACCATCTGAGCAATCCATTGGAACGCGGTGCAGTACAGAAAAATACCCAAACATTTAACGTATAGCTTGGGTTAATCTTAAATTCTAGACTACTAATTTAAAATCCTACTAATCTTCTACCTTACCTTACTAGGGAAGGGCTTTGGTACTCAGGCTTAGTGGATAGGGCCTGTTCTGTTCTGTGCCCATCTAACTAACCTCTACTAACCTTTTTGTAGGAGGGAGTTTTGTATTAGACCAGGTACTTACCTATGGCTTGCAGGCTTGCAGGCCTGCACTGCTATTTGCAGATGGTACGTAGCTTGCCCCCGTTCTTTTATATCGATTTTGTCACGAGTGAGAAATAAATGAGGCATAAACCGACTACGCGGTGGGGTGGGAACAACCACGCAACGCAACTCAACTCAAACCAACTTCAAGTTGTCCTCGATCGATAAAATTGATCTTGTAAATAGATAGGAAAACCAAGACAACTTGAACTTGGATGAGATACGGGGATGTTCCTTTCGTGTTAAAATAGGTATTTCTTTTGGTGATAATGATAACTTTATTGTTAAACCCATTGTTGTGGTGGGATCAAATTACTAGACTCGTCCGTCAGCCGCGGCTTGACCTTGGGCTTTCCTTGAGCGTTGGATTTGACGGACGTCCAATTGGTGCGAACGCATGTCAAGACGCACTTGACGCGTTACCTACCTACCTACCAATGCTCAGATCGCACCAAACTTCAAGTCCACTCTGGCTGAAGTTTATTCGCGCATGTGCATAGTTTGTTTGTACTGGCGATGGGGACACGAACCTAGAGGGGACTACAAGTGTGGCGCGATCTGAGCCTGAGCTGTTATTTCATTTTTTTTAAACAGCGCTGTGTCAAGCGATCTGTCGAATCGGTCTCGCGCTTCAATCACCTATGGTTTGCCTACAAAATGCTCTTCTGTTCCTACTATAGGTACCTAATGGTTTGGGTACGTTACTTCTCCCAGTTCTCCCGCCATTATTTCAGTCTGCTTTTTTTCGCCGGCCGGTGGCAGCGGCGATTATGGTTTACTCCTTTTAATAATGCCAGAGCCGGAGCTCTACCTACTAGGTACCTATAACGAATTCTAATCTATATCTAGTTAGATACCTACCTATATGTATTCTATTTGACTGACCGTAAACATTCGTAGAACGTAAAATTAAATTAAAACGGCGAGACTGAATACCTCAGATCACACGGCTCGAATAGGTATCTACCTACTGTGTCGACGCGGTTAAGGTAGCTCGTAGGTCCCTACGTGGCCAGTGTCCTTCCAAGTGTAACCTGATCAGCGTACGCTCTGACCGTGTCTACGTTGTTAGACGCGTCACACATGGAGCTATAATAGGTATATATTAAATATTGTGCCAAAATATACACATATATTATAGCAATACAATTTGCGATATAGGCATCCGTAGGTAGGTAGGTACCTACTAGTTGACTTGACACAGCCACACAGCTATAAAATATTATTCATCTCCCTCCCCAGTAGGTTCCTACCTTAGGCCTATAATGAATGGGATAGATAGGTAGATATTTTCATTATCTTAGTAATGTATGTAGGTATGTGAACATTTTAATGTAGGTATTCTGGCATTTACCCTCGACTCTGTCTGCGTAGAAGTAGTTTACCACTGATCCTTCAGGATTGTCCATTTTTTTCGGGATAAAAAGTACTTACTTAAACCCTGTGTTTTCCTCCAGATCGATTAAGCCGTTCTGGTGTGATTGAGTAACAAACATCCATCCATCCAAACTTTCACATTATAAATTTTATAATATTAAGTAGGAATTGCGAATTAGTGGGAATGCTAGCTAGTCTTAGTTGAGCTAAAGTGGCCGCAAGTAAAGTTATAGATGAGTGAAAAAACACAACGCTTTTCTCAGTCGATAGGTAGGTATCTAGGTACCTAACTAAACGCGTTCTTCATCTAAATCAGGTATTCATCGGACGGATTCCGCACGACTGCTTCGAAGACACGCTGGTGCCGCTGTTCCGGCAGGCCGGCGAACTTTTCGAGTTCCGGCTCATGATCAACTTCTCTGGATGGAATAGAGGGTGAGTACGTAGCTTGAGACAACTTCAAGCATAGATACTAGCAGCAGTAGCAGCAGGTTTGGACTATCGTGTGCCTTGTGGGCCGAGCCATAAAGGGTCTCCCAAATAGACGCGGTCTACGGTGGCGGTTTACCGCGGGCCGCCGCTCCAGCCGAGCCGCTGCACCAACAGTCCACCGCGGTGTGAGGCCTGGAGGGTTGTCGGCAACTTGTTTGTCGCTCGGATTCTATCTAGTCTAGTCTTTAACGATAGAGATACACTGGGCGAGAAGCGGGAAAATACAACTTGTGCTAGGCGTACTGGAGCGCTATTTATTGCGGTGTTTGCTACGATCGGGCGTCAGTCAACTTAGCAATCCGTGATGAAATTTTATTATTCTTATTAGCTCTTTCAGAAGATGAAAAAAGCTACAAGATAACTATTACAATTTCTTTATTCTTAGGTCCTATAAAAAATTGATACCCGGTACTAAGGACCTTCAAACAGCGCTATTTTACGATAAACGATAACGTTATACTTTTAATTATTTATATCGTTATTCGCGCGCTATAACGTCGGATCCATAGCGGTATTCATCATAACTATATGTACCTATATAAACTTGATATCGATATACCTAATAACGGTATTTTCTTTAACGATTATAATGTTCACGTCACCTCTCTTTAACCCCGACATAAAAAGAGGGGTGATAAGTTTGACTGTATATCATAGTTTCGACTACGTACTCTCGGAATATCATACTATCGAATGTTCGAATGCTCGACTGTTATTGGATCGAATATTCGCTATATCGAAATACTTGTAGCCGAAATAGTTACAATCGACAAAACGTAATCTAGAATTGTATGGTTTCGATCAGTGGTTTATCTATCGAACGTTTATTGGCTCGAATTATATTGTAACGAATATTCGATATATCGAAATTCTTGTGGCCGAAATAGTTACAATCGACAAAACGTAATCTAGAATTGTATGGTTTCGATCAGTGGTGTATCGAACGTTTATTGGCTCGAATTATATTGTAACGAATATTCGCTATATCGAAATACTTGTGGCCGAAATAGTTGCAATCGACAAAACGTAATCTAGAATTGTATGGTTTCGATCAGTGGTGTATCGAATTTTCAGTGGTCACATCAAGACTGAGTCGATCACGTACAGGATCCACATTCGTTGATTCTTTTTTCAAAATGTATTTAAGTCTGATATCTATTGAAAATTCGTCCGTTTATTACTAATAAGGTGAATAACGCTTCATATATCCTTCTTGCAATATGATAATGATAACTCTTTATTTCAAGTACCCATCGAATATTCGATCCAGTAACAGTCGAGCCAATGAACATTCGGGTCTGAGATCTTCTGTGCGATGACAATCGAAACATCAATTTCCATTTGACGATTTATGCTTCCTAAGATTTTCGTTTTTGTGCGGGTGAGGCAGCGTGCTCGCCGCGAGCAGACATTTCAAAATGGCGTCGGACACGATGACAGCCGCGGCTGGGTTTATCATAATTCATCGAATTGTTCACAAAAAGAAGAAGAAATTGCCTATGTGGTGGAACGGCTCAGCAACTTCAAATTTGTACGCGCCTCGCCCACAGACAAGTTAGAACACTTAGAACTGGTCGTTCTGCCCGCGGCACGCTCGGTTACACGTCCGAATTACGCGAGGCACGCACAATGAGGCGCCTTTTAACACGGTCTAAAGACCGGCTCTCGACGGCTCGCCGGCTCTCGCACACAGCGCGTGACCTACGGTACGAATTTGAGCAAATTAGGTGGGCCGCGCTTGCCTCATCCCGAGGCAGCTCTAATTCGTACTCACCTTTATGTTTTATTTAAATCGGTTCAGCCATTTTTTAGATATTTAATGTTATTGCACTTAATTTCGCTGATTCGTACATACCGCGGTTACCGTAGCGTTGAAAATTCCGGTCGAGTTTTTGAAACTACTTTTTTCCCGTTTTTTTTCGGGTATTCACGGGTTTTTTTAGGAAAAAATAACATATTGTTTCTGAGTCCGCCGATATCGCCCCTTTGTAGGTGCAAATTAGACCGAATATAGATTTAAAATAAGAGCAGAAAATTTAATTGTTGTTTGTATAAAAATTCGAAAAAACGAGTTTTTGGAAAATAAACGGCTTTTCCGGACCTTTTCAGCGCTATGTAGCCGTCAGAGCTGCACGATTCTTTGATATAGGGCATTAAAAGTACTAACTGGCAACAGCGCGCAATTCATAACATAACGTTTAATTTTTTTCTGGTTCTGTTACGACCTTGATTTCGATGTCATACATAGCATAACTTTATGAAAAATATCGATATATTCAAAAACAAAAAGTTTAACACTAACGAAATATAACGTGATGTGATAAATAACGATTTTTTTCATAACGTTATACTTACAGGGCTGGAATTCTGCACTGTAATAACGATATCATCCCCCCGTGTGGTTGCCGGGTTAAAATAGTGCCACTCCATGTCTTCCCGTGGATGTCGTAAGAGGCGACTAAGGGCATACGGGCTTATAGTACTGTTAGGCGATGGGCTTGCAACCTGTCACTAATACACTAGTAAACTTCTAAGCCTATTTGTGCAAAATGTGGTTACAGAATTATAAACAATTATTTTTAGAGTTGTTAGTATTTCTGTAGCTCTGCCTACCCCACTCTGGGAATGAAGGCGTGATGTTATGTATGTATGTAATAACGATATCATTTTTGACCTGTTTCCGTATTGTCAACGTTTTGTCATTCCTCTAAAAATACCTTTAAATATCATCAACTTATTAACATTCTACTAAGGTGCTAATATTGACTCAGTTTTGCAACTAACTGTAAGTTGATAAATTGTTTCAAGCAAAATTAAGCATTGCGTTACCGACATACCATTTAAATTAGAATGTTTTATTTTACAAGGATTTTATATAAGTATGAAGTTTGTATAGGTCGCGCTAGGACACTTTTCGAAGAGAATTTTGTATGTGACCTGGCGTCTATTGGTTAGTATTTCGATGGTTCGTAACGATTTTTGATGAATGAAATCCATGTGTTCGAATAAAGTTTGTTATTGTAATACACATATACAGGGTGTCTCATTTAAATAGGTCAGTATGGGAAATTCTGAAACTATAAGACATACGAAAATCGGTTCTTAGGAACCATGTCATCGATTTTAATAAGAAGAAAAACTGCATTCATACATTTATAAAAAACCTGTATTCAGCACGGGAATCGAACCCGGTTGTTTTGAAAAAAATAAACTTACACTATTTCTATTTAAATATTGATTGTGTAAGTTCTGCAGTAAATGGCTCTATTAAACATGATGTCTAAAATGAATAAAATTCATTATTTTCACATACTTTAATTTAATTTATTTTAGTAGAGAATATTTTACATGCCTGAACTTGTTGAATATTGTAACGGTGGTCACTTCGATTACCCACTAAAATAAATAAAAGTATTTTAAAACAATGCATTTTATTAATTTTAGACATGTTTCATAGAGCCATTTACTGCTTAAGACCTAGACCATCGATATCTAGTTAGAATTAGTGTAAGTATATTTTTTTCAAAACAACCAGGTTCGATTCCCGGGCTGAGAATAGGTTTTTTTTAAATGTATGTTTATTAAAATCGATGACATGGTTCCTAAGAACAGATCTTCGTCTTATAGTTTCAGAATTTCCCATACCTACTGACCGATTTAAATGAGGCAATGGCACCCTGTATATGCCATGGGTTAACTTAACGTTACCGATTAACAGGTACGCGTTTGCCATGTACACGACCGATGCGGAGGCGAGCAATGCCATACGGATGTTTAACAACTACATGATTAGGCCTTCTTGGCAGCTTGGTAAGTGCTTTATTTTTACTATTTCACAAATTATTTTATGATATCTTTTATTAAAGATGTCCTACGACGGTTACCTATTGGTAACCGTCAATTTAGGTTGCATTTACACCAAATCTGCGAAATGCAGCACCATTACCACATTTGTACATTTCAGCTCCATCAACGAATCATGAATGAGTATGACTCATACTCTTTTTGTTGTTTTAAATCAAAGGAAGACTCGATATGAAATAGGCCCTTTATGGGTAACTTAACAGTTGGCCGGCTGTTTCGGCGTATAATTTCATCGTATGAGAACGGAGACGTACATACATAAGTCATAACATAACATTCTCATTCTAACAAATGGCTGCGTCCCTGTCAGCTTGTCAGACTGTTAGGATGAGGCGCCTATTAGACTAATTTGCTCACGGATTGCAGGACGGCGGCACAAGGTCAACTTTTAATTGTCCGCCTCGCAGCGCGCTGTTTAAACACGTGTGAAATTCATCGTTGTTGTTTAGGAGTGTGCCCGTCTATCAACAATTGCCGCATCTTCATCTCGCGCATCCCGCCCACCCTGTCCTCGGCCGAGATCGTGCGCCTGCTCTACGAGCTAACGGACGAGGTGCAAGAGGTGAGCAGTGCTGGTTAACGTTAGGAGTTTTTACATTGGTATTATCAATCCAAGCTGCATTTGTCCATACCGCATTTACTTTAGTGTAAAATTAGCTCATACACATCTAGTTGAATCTCGCTCACACATAACGGATGAATGACGTAGTATTTGTGTTGGAGGTCCGCGTGCGGCGCTCGATCGCATCGAGCGCGGCCATCGTGGAGTACAAGTCGCACCGCGGCGCCGCCATGGCGCGCAAGGCGCTCGTGGCCGCCGCCGCCGCCGCCTGGGGCTGCGGCGCGCGCCCCGCCGTCGACTGGTCGCTGCCGCAGTCGCCGCAGCTGCTCAAGCAGTACCGGGAGGTACACTACACAACATTATTTACACTGCATACTTTATGGACTTATTTCTAGATGGACAGTGCGGCTAGCAAAAGTTGTAGTTATTTACTCCCTTGTCGCTCAGTGTGTTTGTGTCGTTACAGACCCAGCGGCTAACAACTCGCGGACGACTTATGCTAGCCCGCACAGCCCTTTAGTTAGGCTAGTTTTTTTTCATGATTTTTGCTTTAAACTTTGAAGAATTAAGTAGTGGTTAGGTACATGTTTATCACCACAATCTTAATTTTGCCGCTAAACAGCAGTGTTCTCTTGTGTTCCGGTCGGAGATACGACCATCATGGACTGACATGTAGCGACTGATTCGTAGTCCACAGGGTTAGCAACGCAATTGCTGTTTTGAAATTGCAAATTGCCTGTGTGCTCTCATACCGTCTTGGGATTGCTGTTTTGAGATTGCTAATGGCCCCTAATAATAATTTATTACTAAACAAAAAATAATTATAAGAAGTCAAATGCGCCTTACTTTGTAAGTCATCAAGGTACATTTTGCTTCCCATTGAATTTGTTAGTTATGCGGTTTTGCACTATCATGGACGTTTTGTTTTACCAGTTGCATAATGCCTTAATCTAGTAGTATTGAGGAGAGTGGTTTGGTTCGGTCAGGTGGGTCGCTGGACGGCGGAGCGCGGCGTGGAGCTGTTCCGCGTGGCGGAGGAGAGCGCCGTGTCGCCGCCGCTGGCGCCGTCGTACACGCTGGAGCCGTGGTCGCAGGCGCGGCGGCTGCGCATGATCCACGAGGCCGCGCGCCGCCCGCCCGCCGCGCACGAGTCAGTACAATAAAGTCATTTAACACACTACACAATAACTCATTTATTACTACTAAACTCCGTTCATTTAGGTTATTAACTAAATGTTAATAAGTCAACTTCGTGGCTCCGTTCAACAGCTAATCAAAACTGCTTTGTTTGAGCTGTGACGTATCAATGATTTGTTTAAATCGATTATTATTGTTATTCTACAACTAGAGAAGATACAGAGTCAATAGGTCGGATGTGCATTTTTTATACTCTACAGGACGAGCAAAAGTAACTTTAAAGCTTTAATTACTGACTTACTGTATTCAAATTAAGAAACCTAGTAATTAATACAGAAAGAGCATATAATTTCAGCAAGTATTTTCTGCCGTACAAGTTCTTTCTTATGCTATCAATAACAATGTAATTCAAATTTAACTATCAAAAGGGTGTTGCATCCGACCTTAAATTATTAAGGCATAATGCTATGCTGTGGTCGGATATTTACATCCGATATTTTGCTGTCAGAAAATTTCTTATCACGCAATTAGTACAGGACTTGCGTTCAAAACAGACTTTATGGCTCGAAATGAAATGGAAATATATTCAACCTTATGAGAACGTCAGACATTTTGGTCCGGGGATATTTGACCACTATATCCAAAATTCAATTTCGGCAATCGTCGGGCGTATGTTTGCTTTCTGTCTCTTTCCATTGCCCAATAAAAAATATAGTTATCTCTTTTTTGTTGTGGATATTGTAGGGATTCCCCGAACCAAAAAGTCTGATATTAACATCAGACGTTCCGTTTTATGAAAATTTAAAATCCAATAATCTTATGTGATCATCAGATCTACTTTTAAAGCCATCCATTAAGATTACTGGAGGCAAAAAATCATAATTAAACATCAGTTATTTTTCTTCTAAGCTGTTTTGGACAACCAACCTTTTTTAGTAAATCTAACTTTGTTAAAAAAAGAGTCAGATATATATTATAATAGTTAGGTGGCCTGAAAGAGGGCAAAAAATTGAGTATGATAAAAAAAGTGATTTTGGTGAAAATTGGATATCCGATTTTTAATCCAAACTGCAGCTAGTCTGTAGCCGCCTTTTTCGATATACAATTGTAAAGAAGAGTCCGTTCTTGACGGAGTTTCTTATAAGCTACGCTATGTACGATCGGTTCCCGATGCATTCTTCCAGCACTTAATGACCACTTTGAAAGGATAATTTCCTTATACGACCAGAATCTAAAATGATTTTATTCTATATTGGCTACATTGTATAATGCACACATTTTTGAAATGACCATGACCAGCCTCCTATTTCACCATACCGACAGTGACAGGTGACATTTCAGTGTACATTGCGCAGTTTATATGAAACCCAATGATGTATCAGCGTGTTAACTTTGCAATGTATACCGCATTGTCACCTGTCACGTGTCAATGTCAAGATGGTGAAATAGGCGGCAGATTCTACAAGTGTCACAGTTCAAAGAGACTATTTCCTATGATGACCACATCTTAAAAGGCTACTTCCTTCAATGACCGTATGCCAAATTTACTACATTTACATACTCAATGATCAATTTTACGTTACACAGAAAAGGCGGTCAAGCAGTTTAAAAAAAATGTCATGTTTCTATTATGGCATAAGTGGTCGATGAAGTGTTGGATATTAAAATTTATCGGGAATTTACCGTAGCCCAACTTACCAGGATGTGAAGAGCGGTAGTTTTGGATAGTGTTTATTGTAGGGATGTGGTAACGAGGTGCCGGAGCGGATGTGATGTGCAGTTGCCCCGCAGGTGGGCGGGGCGCATGGAGTCGCTGGTGTCGTCGATGGCGTCGCTGAGCGCGCTGGGCGCCGGCGAGCGCGCCGTGTGGGCGCCGCCGCCCGCGCCGCTGCCCGCGCTGCCCGCGCTGCCGCGCCCCGACTTCAACGTCTGGACCGCGCGCCACCCGCTGCAGGAGTTCATCGAGCACAAGGACCACCAGTGAGTAACAGCTCACCACGAGTGCCCACTGCCCACTGCCCACTGTCCACTCCCACACAGATTACTTTGCTCAGACTCCTATATACACCAAACAGCGTCAACGCCTCACCAACACACCCGACAACTGTACTGTACGATTATTCTTTTTAACATTTTTAAAGCCAATCACGCCTTAAGTCGCCGAGCGGGGTGCCAACGACGCCGTGAACTAATACAAGTAGTGTCAACCCTTATTAAATAACGTCAGTTCAGTATCTTAGGTATACAGTATACTAGGGTTGACACTACTTTCGTAATTTCTTTTTTACGGATTATTTTGTAACACGTTGTATAGTCAAAGATACAGCGTAAAAGTCTCTTCGCCTGAGACAGTTGAATTTTGCATGACATTTGACGCATGATAGCTTGTGAGTCGCATATTTGTATTTGACATGCTAAGTTCAACCAAAGTCGACGCGCGTGGTAGGTGTGAAATGTTTAACAGAATAATGGCAGCAGTTTTATACGTCGTACATTGCTAAATGGGATGCAGCAGATGTGACAATCGACAAACTGATTCGGACCCAGTATACCCTGACGAGATATAAATCAGCTGAAAAACCGGCGTGGTATTAAGGTTTCCATACTTAAAAACGCGCTGCTTCAGATATAAATATACTATACGTATGTTTTGACTTGTTACGATATAAACAAAACTACTTACTGTGCTTTATCGGCAACCGAATGCCAATACAGAAAGTACCGATATACACGAGCCATTACTGACGCCTGCCGTGAAAGAACTTGCAAATGCAGAATTGTGCCGGTTTACCGCTTCGATTTACTAGGAAAGATTTTTTTTTTGGTACTTATCATTCCAGTTAGCAAATTTACGACGGTCATAATGACGCCGTTAAGTAGTCCAATGTATTCCTGACCCAAACAACACATCTAGAATGAAACGTTGTCATAAAGTCATTGTTGGTTAACGTCCAAAAAGTTGGGCATGCTAACTCACGCAAGTAAATTTTCTATGAAAGTTATCCGTTGTGCGACGAAAATTTGCCATAAAATTGTAAGGCCTCGCACTACGGAACTTTTTCGCTTTCGTTGTTTGTATGTTCAACTACGTTAAACTAGTCCAACTTTTTGGTCCTCACCCTGTTAAGTCTCCCTGACTTTAAAATATTATTGTAATTTTTGTATCCTTCTGTAAACTACTTAAAAACTGTCTTCGAAATACTTTCTTAAACTCATGTTAATCGCGTGACGATACCAACTTGTAATGGCATTCTAATTTGAATGTAAAAGTAAGTATTGAAAGTATATAGAAGAGTTTAAGAAAGTTATTACTAATAATAATCCGATTAATAATTGTCGTGGTGGCGCTGTTCTGTACCGTAGGAGATTAATTGTACATTTCTCTCTACTATGACGAAGTTGAAATTCTTTGTAGTTTATATCGAACTATGCTAAAGTGGTTAGATTCCTTTTTAATGTAGAACGACTGACCTATTAGCCTAATGGAAACATTAAATAAGTACTTCCAACTAACGACTTTCCGCGTCACAATAGCTGTTACGACGGACCGGTATCGGAGTCTGATGTAAAGTTATCTAGATAGTAATTATAAATTTTAACAATTAATTTTAATGTCTGATTAATTTATTGCATGTATTGTTTAAGAATGCAAATGTGTTGTCTTGTTTTGCATGTTTTGTGCAAGTTCGTGGAGTGTGAGAGGAAACTGCGCCTAGCACCGGTCAAATAAATTTTTCATTGTTTTTGTTTTGTTGCTTACGCTCAAGAGTGATTACGAGTTTTAGTTGTCATTTTTGTTATTGACATGGCACGTACACGATCTTTTTACTATCACCGAAGCAGCTTAGTCTGCTACTTTTATGATTGCTTGGTGCTGGTATAGCATTTCAGGAAAAAGAAATAGATGCTGGGTGGTGTAGATTGGTATCAGCGTAATTCGTCCCATTCGTTTTTTGTTCATTTCTTATTTCCGTCTCATTCTGTGTTCGTCACTCATTCTTTATTCGTCTCGATCGCTATATGTCCCTATCGTTTTAAGTACAATTATGTAACCTGTCTCTTTCTTAACAAGTCTTTTTCGTTTTTCGTCACGGGCTTCCTAGGACTCATTCTTTCTTATTCCCTTTCGATTTTTGTCTCATTCACTTATTCGTCTCATTTTTTGTCATGGATTCGTTATTAGTCACATTCGTGATTAGTCTCATTCATTTTCAGTCTAATTCTAAGTTCGTTACATTCGTTTTGCGTCTCGGTCACTATTTGACTATCTTTTTCCGTCAATCTTATTTTTTTTTAATTATATCTTATTGACCGAGTGATCGTCATAATTTCATGTAATTTCATACATTTAAAATAACACTTTGAATTCTGACAGTTCATTTCCTTGGAAATGCTAAGGAGGTATGACTCTATTCTATGGAACAATTAATGATATTAAAATAATAAATATATCTTTCCGTTCTGTATATGTACGGGACATATAAACTTCAATTTGTTTATGAATTCCGATCCGGAGGACATATGAATAGCAACTAAGACCTACTAGTACGGGACGATTAGCGAACGTGCCCAAAAAAGAACGGAACGAGTTACCATTAAAGACAAAAAAAGAGTGAGACGAATAACGAAAGTGACTAAAGATAAAGTGCGAATTATACCAAAAAAGAGAGACACAAACAAAGACATAGTCCTAGGAAGACCGTGACGAAAAACGAAAAAGACTTGTTAAGAAAGAGACAGGTTACATAATTGTACTTAAAACGATAGGGACATATAGCGATCGAGACGAATAAAGAATGAGTGACGAACACAGAATGAGACGGACATAAGAAATGAACGAAAAACGAATGGGACGAATTACGCTGATACCTGTAGATTAGATTATCAAACAAATGTTTTCTTCCCGCTTGGGCGATCGGAATAATGCATCAGCTTGACGAGCGCCTCAAGTACATTTCTGTTTCCTGAACGTGCGGTGACCCTATTTGATATAGGTACAATGCACTGTAATTTTCTCTTACGCTCCATATATTTCTAAGACATAAGAGAGGTAAATTTTACTTTTAGACAATTTTAATTTAACTCTAATGTATTAAGAATCTAATTGAACCACATAGATTTAATGTATTAAAATTAAAGAAAAGTAAGGCAGCATCGATATATTTAAGAATGTCTCCTCAATATTGTTTATGTTATGAATTAAGGGCAACCGCCGGCTTCGCCGCGCACGGAATATTGCACTGCTAGCAATCTCCTTTTTTGATGATTTTTCAACGAAATAGACATGTTATTGTAGTTTACTATATCTGTGTATGATCAAGTCTTATTTAAAATCAGGTTTTAAGTAAATCAATTTGGATCTGTTTTCTCAGCAATGAACAAACACAGCATTATGAAATTATTTCAATATAGTGAGACAATATGAATTTATCTCTCGAACTTTTATGAGATTTTTAAAATAATATTGCATGCCGGTATTGATTAATAAATTTAAGTATAATGGTTTAATGTCATCGGTGTTTTATTTAACTTGGCCCTTCATTTCCGCCGGTGGCTGGTTGCTAACAATGCTTAAGTTTTTGCACGCGTGTTAGTGTGCCGTCGCGCCATGGCTGCGGAACATCCCGCGAGGTGAGGTTCCTCCAATGTCACGCGGCGGCGGCGGCGCAGCGTGGAAATGCTCGCTCAAACTGAACCCTACGGCCGAGCCGCGCGGCCGCCTGTCGCCTCGCGTCTTGTTAGTAAACACTATGAAATCTATTATGTCAACGACGTAACGACTCGTGCGCGCCTGCCCTAGCGATCTAGCAGCAGTGGGACCTGTGGAGTAGTTGTGTTATCGCGCTTTATCGCACCATGGCAGTGTGCGACAAGTGGGTCGCGCTCAAGATAGTGGAGTTCGTGAGTATTCCCCAGCTTACTGATAAAAGTACACGGCTACCTGCCGCCGCTGTTAGGCGTCTTGCACTTTTTTTGTAACTAGGTCACCATGCTATGTGGATATTGTCTTTAGGAATCTGTTCTTTTCGCACTGGTTGTTTTACAGGAACTAGTGCGAGATAAAATTTCAGTAGCTTTTTCAAAGTCTTCATCAAAAATATCAAAAGCATGCAATGTGCTCAAAAATATTACACGCTCTTATACCTGTGAGTGTAGTTCACACATTTTCAAGCACCTTGCTTGCTCCGATATATTTGATGGCGACTATACTGTCAAATAAACTACGTACTGCAAGCTTTTTCTTACGGAGTCCTGTTTCAGTATTTATCAAGAGTGAACCTACACCCCGTTTTCTCGTGGTCCCACTGATTTGTCCCATCAATGGGACCACGAGGAAGACTTATTTCTCGTAGTCACATTAATAAAATTTCACTTCCTGTATAATATCATCATGTACGCATTAGAACCTCTTCGTATTAACAAACTTTATCTAATGCTGAGTGAAGTGGAAGATGATAAATAATAAAATATATATATTTTATTATTTGTCATGTATGACAAATAAGTAGGTACTCAAAATGACAAGCAGTTTCTCAGTATTAATAAGAAGTACCTACGTAGGAAATTTTGTAATTTGCTAATTTAAACTGAAATAAATTCATTCATGGCTGACGGTAGCGACGAAATTGTTTTCGTTAAACGAAAACGTGGAAAAGTCATGTTATTAGAAGGTCGGCAATATTATCGGCATAGGGGATATAAAAATGGAAACGTAATTTGGAAATGTACTCAGGCCAAAAAAGTGAAATGTCGTGGGTCTGTGACTCTCAAGGTAAAATAATTATATTAGTATACCTATAATATATAATTGGTTTCTTAAATGAAATTTTGTTCGTAGAACTCGTACGAGTTTTAGTTTTTTTTTTACGACGTTTACCTTATAGTACAAATAATATTCATCAGAACTAAAATATAGTATCTTGAAAATATTTTTTTAAAACACATGTTTTACACGTCATAAATAAACGACTTCAGCACTCGGTTGTACTTTCTGTCATTTCTTTACTGTCATGCATTTTATACAGGAGGTTCAAGATACTTTAAATTGAACTGAATGGGACTACGAGAAATAAGTTTTCCTCGTGGTCCCATTGATTTGATTGACAAATCAGTGGGACCACGAGAAAACGGGGAACCTACAGTGTATTTCGGTTCAATGTGACCATCACCACAACCTACCGTGGTGGTGTCGTTGACCACTGTATCTCTTTGCTAATGCTAGTACTTTGGCATGTCAAGCTAAGATGAAGCTTCCTTAGATAAATGTTCTCAAGAGTAGTTGTATGGTTATCTATGATAAATAATGCAAAGAAATCTTACCGAAGCTCCTGCATTAGCGCGCCAATCCTTATATTTATTATTTTAACGCAAGAGATTTAACGCGGCAAAATGTTGCAACACTATCTATAGAATGCGAGGTCAAAAAAAAGGGCCCGCACTACTTCGCCTTTGTAAAGAGATTACCTGCTTTACACCGGCAAGACGGGCAGGTTTGCTTTATTCTATTACAATAATAGAATAATTATACTTTTGTCACGTACCTATGCCACAGCTTGCAAACGATATTGACCAGAAGTAGCGAGCAGACGTGGATAAATAACGCCGACCTTCTTACGACATCAAAACGCTCTGCAACACGTTTGGGTCGTTCGAATAGGTCGTACATGGGAGTGTCGCAATTTTTGTAATTGATCGTAGGACCAGTTTTAAATTGATAATTTAATAGTTATCTAACCCATTTACGCATTATTTTGTCATGGTGGTTATCTTTTTCCATCCAAATTGTTGGTCATTAGGGAATAGTAATAGGAAAGTTAGAAGACTGAAATTTGTTCATAGGATCCACGTTAATTTGGGTGTTAAGAAAAGCGGCTTTAAAAACGCCACGTTATGCTATGCCACGTTAATGATGACACCAAACTAGCTATAGTTTACGAACCGATACCCGTGCTAACGGGTATCGTTTAATGCATTTCAGGGCGGGTCTAACTGCTTTGTCCAACTGATCAATAATTTCCAGTTGAATATCTAATTATCAGACTCGACGGAGCTCCGCTTCCGCGGAGCTCCTTTTTCTGGATGGTTTGGCCCTTCGGCCCTGCTGAAGAGCTAATATAACCTAAACGTACCTCATATTTTTGATGCTAATTTTGATCAGTTGGACAGAGCAGTTGGGCCACTGCCCCGATACATGGCGTAATTAACAATTACCTGATATCGTTGTTTATAAAAAATTGCTTTTGGTTCCAAGATGCAAGAATCTTTACTTACCACACTAATCTACCAATTATAGCAATAGAACGACTGATGCTTGCAAGAGTTTTTTCATACTGTTCAATGCAGTTTTTCTTCTATAATCGACGACATAAGAGCACATTTTCCGATTACATGGTAGTTTAATTAAGAATCTCCATTCACCTGTATATTATCTTACATAAGCCATCTTGTTTGTATAAACATTACCGTCGTATGTAAACTTAGTACCTACTCCGTAGGAAGGCATATAGTTTATTAGGTAGGTATGTTATTACAGATGCCTTGACGTGGTGTCCTTGTAGATTGACATAAATAACAGTTGGATTGCTTTGCGTTGCACTAGTAATTATCAATCTATAGCAATAAGTACGGACAAGTTTTCCCACAGCCGCGCCCTTCGTCGCCTTGACGTGAATTTAAACCTAGGAGTAAAGCTTTATAAGTACCTAAGTTAGCGAGATGTGTACAAATAAGTGCGTTTTTAACATGCATTTATTAGGTCTCTTAGTAATCTATTCTCTATTATTCTATTTGTATTATGTATTCTGGTGACCACTATCGAATTTTACTTCATCTATTGTATCATTTCATTTAACGATATTTTGTTCTGAAATCTTGATATTTTCAGGATATCTAAACATTATTGTTTTATTAATTTGATGTAATGATACAATCGATGAAGTGAAAATCTAAGGTTTCTTATAGTATTATATTTAAACAATCAAGAAAGTAAAAAAAAAACAATCGTAGTAATAAAGTATAAAGTACATAACTGCTTTAAAAATTCAAACAACAAAAGTTAAAGACTATTTTATATACATAAAAAACAAAAAGGTTATATTATAAGTAATCTATTTATTTTACGTAAGTACTTATTACAATTAAAGAAAAATAAAAATAGGGTTTTTTTTACATTTTATCTTCCATGAACTATGTTATGGAGTAGTAGCATTTTTTTGCAAGTGTTTTTTAGTATGTTAATTAAACCATTAAATGATTGTTGGTATGCTGTGGTATTTTAATATATATATATAATCAGGGGACAATCTTACACAAATTGACCACCTAGTCCCAAACTAAGCTCTAGGCGTGTACTATGGGTACTAGACAACGATAAACATACTTATATAGAGAAATACATACTTAAATACATAGAAAACATATAAGACTCTGGAACAAATATTCGCGCACGTCGCACAAATATCTGCCCTTACCGGGATTTGAACCCAGGACCGCTGGCTTATGAGGCAGGGTCACTCCCAACCAAGCCTAGCCTAGTTTAGCCGTAGGTCTAGTTAGACCAACGTGTCGTTCAGGTTTTTAAAATGTGGTTTGCAGCTAACTGGTTGTCGAATATTTGCTAGGATCCTTAGGCACTTCTATTTAGTATATCAATAGCTGCGACGAGGGTACTAAAAAGGCTACTCCTGAGTTCCACTGTACTACAGACAAACTTCCATCACGTAATACCTATAGCCGTCTCTCTTTTTCGGATCGGGTTGTAAGACTGATTTCGTAAAACCATTATTGGTTTACTTTAATGAGCGGCCTGATACGGATCATAATAGAATGTAATAAATTAATAATAAACAGTGAAATCCACCTATTATAAATGCGAAAGTAATCGCTTGTTCCGACTCGTCTCCACGGTTCAACGCCTCCACCGATCGTTATGATATGATTATGAAATTTGGTGCAGAGATTATTACAGCACGCGGACCTAGAGTACCTACTTTTTATCCCAGAAAATCATTAAATTCTAGGAAATAGCGGTAGACCACTTTTAAAAGAGGCAACAAGCTACTTGGTTTAGCAGCGAGATGCCTATCTGACTGTACTTAGTTGACTTTTATATTTTCATACAACGGGTAGCACAACGCCAACTGACCAATATTTTATATTTCAAAATCAAATCTAACGAGAGTCGTCGGAGCTCCGCTGTCGCGGAGTTCCTATTTCTGAGCATTTTAGCCCTCCGGGCTTGCTGAAGAACATAACCTAAACTACATGGTTTGTTGATTGCATGGCTAAATCATATGGTTTTTAGTAGCGAGATGCCTACCATAAAAGGTCAACTATGTGCGATAGTAGGCATCTCGCTACAGCTAGTTGATACTTAATAATACTTGACAATCTCTCATAAATTGACCTAATTTCAAACCTCTGCACCTATGTGTCTGGATCGTAGCTTGGTGGACTGATTCAGACTGATTCTAAGTAGGTAAAGGAAATTCAATTTTACTAACTTGCTGTTAGAAAGATTTACCTTCCCACTTTAAGAAATCTTTCCGTTTGTAGTATATATTAGCAGTAAATACTGCTTTGAAATATATGGTGATAGTTTCTATTTACGAATACACATTGTAGTCCCAGTGGATGGACACCACATCGGACTATTTTGCCGAAGTACTATTTGCCGTGCACAAGTCGACGGCTTGACTGAATCTTTACTTCTCCAAGGGTCGTAAGTATTTAATAAACCGATCTCGACTGTAACGCTCGTCTTAAGTTGCGTCAAAAAGGACAGTTTTGTATGGGTTTACGATTATTTTTGACGTATCTTGAGATACCAGGCCGAGGCCCAGACGAGTTCATTAATACGGCCCTAAATATTCGCACCAGTAATAACGATTGCATAAACCGCAGCTATAAAGCTTTCCGTATGACTGTCACGTAGGAGCCTCTAACGAGATGCATGCGTCTTCAATGCCGCTCCCACGGTGGACAGCGGCGCCGAAGCCGCCTCGAAGGACCCTTGATTGCTGGACCATTGTTGCGGCTTTTAGGTCATAATAATATAATATAGCCTTACGCATGCATCGCCCTTGACGCGTGAAATGAAATACATGAAAATGAATTAATAAGTGAAGTGACAATCTCAAAGTAAAATAGGGTTTTGTCAGCCTTAATTAAGTAACTGGACGCGTTAGTGCTTTATCACTTTAACGTCGTGTTTGAACTGCTGCACTAATCTGTCGAATGCCTTAATGCGACAAGGTACATCATAATTTACGTGATAAATATACGTCAGGTACGAATGCGACAGTCAATATCTTCAAATATACCGGAACTTCCGAAACTGACCTACTCAACCTAACGTTTGCAAATCGTTCAGACCGCCCTCGCTTCGTACAAATACCAGAACCAACGCTTATGCTGGTAACATTCAAGCCAGCGTTAGTTAGTACCGCAACTCCCACAACGCGACTGGTATTTTAGCATCCGAAGTGTCATAACATGAACTTTATTTTGAATGTAATAGAGCTTAAATACGATTATGCTCCTCTGTAATTAAAATACTATAATCGAGGGCTGTACCTACTAAGTAACTGACAACGATATACATTCTTATACGGTGCATAAGCTAGGTTAACTGGTGGCATTACGAATGGATGACCATGAACAATGTTTAAAAAAATTGGGACAGTTTAGTGCATTAACAAGTGAGTACGCGGGATTAAATAATTTGATTCATTTGTTAACGACAGCCTAGTCCATATCATGTCCAGTCCATACCAAAGGATCATGGGCAAATTGGGTGTAGCACCAAACGAATGGAAACCTATGTAATTCAAAATGAATGAGGTAAAACGAAATTCCTTACTATAGCCGCAATAATACCTAGCTTACCAGTGAACGAAAGTATGGGCACTTAAACAAAGCTCTTTAAATAATGTCGTCAATATAATATTAGTTATATTGACGACATTATCCAAACAGCAGTTGGATTATCCTTTTTTTTTTGCTTTTTGTTATTTACACATGTTTCGTAGACAGTATTGTTTTAAATCTATTTCTGTATCGAATACTTACACCCAATTCTATAACTATCCGACACAATATTTAATTATCGAAAGCTTCCCTGGATTATAAGCTTGTTTTGAAATGCCCATATTTTTGTTCTCCGGTTAGCTAGATATTTGCGGCCGTAGTAAGAAACGATATTTTACCTCGTTCCTTTATAATATAGGTTTCAGTTCTGTTGGTTCTACACCCAATTTACATAAAAAAGTGCCCATCATCCATTGTAAAGGTATCTTCATGAGTAGCAAATTTCATTAGTTGTAAAAGCGTAAAAAACAAACAGTTACTTTTGCATTAATAATAGTATGGATGGAGTATGGATTAGAATAGGAAGGTATCGTTTATTTTTAACAATAGATCATTAACTTGGCTACCATTGCATCGTGAGTCGAGCTTCGGGTCTAGGCTGTGGCAGTTTTTTCCTGTACATTTTCTGCGTATCGTTGTGAACAAACTGCAATAGGTACCTACTCATCAAATTATTTCGAGGAAATAATGATAGTAATTAAGTTTTTTTTTGCGAATGAAGTCGCGAGAAAAACCGAGTAACAGAATAGGAAGAGGATTCCACGCTTCGAAACATTAAGTACTTAATTATTCTGCATAAACATAAACTTGTGCTGGGTAAACATCGAATCTTTGTTTATTTTGCGTACGAGTTACTCTATTTCTATTCATTACCGCTGCACTGCCTACTTAAGTACTGCAAGATTTCCCATTTATAAAAAATATTATTAAGGCAGATTTACATTGATGCATTATAATTTATACCGATCCAACGCTGGATCTTTACTTGGTTAAAATCCTTCCTTGTATTTACACTAGAGAAATAACGATCAAATTCGTGTGTTTCCTTTAATAACGCAAATAATACAGCTACATGTTTATTTAGGTACTTGTTTTAATTCCTTTCATTTATTAAGTACTTACCTACTTATAAAAAATACAACTGTTTTCATTTTCTAATGTTGACTGTGTTTATGTCGAAAACGTGTGCAAAATAACGGTCATATATTCTGTTCTAAAAAACGAAATACCTATAGTCCAGTCTAACATGTGTTTACATTTGTCATTTAACGATCTAGCCCAGTTTAGGGTTTCTCAAATTTATAGCCCCAAGTACCTATTAAATTTCTCAGATGACTGAGCAAAGAATGTTGTGAGTGTGGGCTTGTTTCTTGTCACAAATTGAGTTGATTTCGGGAGCAATTCAATCAATCAATCGATCCATCGTTTATTCCAGCAATTTATATAAGTAGTCTAGTTTACACATGCATGTACATATGTGATCTCAATCTTAATTCTGATTTAAGTAAACAATATCTTGTCGCGAGTCGAACTCTCTACGATCACTGGTGAACCCGTACTTGAATTTGAGGAACCCTGTTATATACTAACTAGATCATAGTAAATCTTTCTTAAATCGTAGGCCACATATAAAGCTTTGATGCTGTAACTGTGAAGACTGTCTTGAGCGCTTAGGCATTGCGTGCGATTTGGACCAGATTTTTTTTTGCTTGTGACGGTCCAGAAGTCTGGATTCTCGGGTCTAATGTAAAACCGCTCGTGCAAATCCTAGTATTACATACTTGGGACGATATATCTCGGATACGTATCGGATGTAGTGCGTAACTTAAACGTACCACAGATACAACTCAGTTTTTTATAACTCGTTGGAATTACTGGGTGTGGGTGTTTTCTAAAACTTGTTTAGCGCTGTCATGGTATGCTGCATGCTGGAGGAGTGTCGTAACGATTACGTCATAGCTTGTTGTCTTTCGACACGTGTGGATTCGGCTGACACGCGCAATATTTACATAGATGCTACCTTATTTTAGTTTTGGAAGCGAGGGTATACCTATCATCGTAGCTAGTTTTAAACGTATCTGCTTACTATGTGCGTGGCTTGGGTAATCTTATATAGAGGAATGATAGAGTTTGTCGACGAGTACCTACGTAATAGGGAATGCAAATAACCGGTTAAAACCGGTTATTAACCGTCTTTTGCATACAAAATTCGATAGATTTGTGTGTCTGAAACAGCATCGGTGTTAAATCGAAATAAGTCCTGAGATTAAATCAGAAGTTACGTAGCAGGTAATGCAAATAACCGGTTAAAACCGGTTATTAACTGTCTTTTGCATACAAAATTCGGTTATTAACCGGTTATTTGCATTCCCTGCTACGTAACTTCTGATTTAATCTCAGGACTTATTTCGATTTAACACCGATGCTGTTTCAGACACACAAATCTATCGAATGTTAATCTAAGGGTGGAACGGTTTATCGAGGACCTCACTTCCCGTACTATAGATAAGTATGACTTCCCTTTCTGAATTACTCTACATACTTCTGGAAAACTGTGTTGTGTTAACAATTATGAAACGGTCTGGGAGTAGCAGTCAACAATTAAATTATAGAGGTCAGTAATGCAAACTGCTAAATCCGAGAGTGGACACAAATGTTAGGTCAGGTTACATTAATTGACCGCGACCCACGGCTTTCTAGCAAATAGCCGAAGGTATGGTGAGGTGACCCTTTGGGTACACGAGCCATTTCACTTTGATGCAATTGGGTATTGATTGATTGAGATTGGTACATTGATATTGCGCAAATGAAGATAAAGTGGAATGAACGATTCACAAAATAGAGGTAAGTAGTTAGGTACTACGATGTTTTATCTCGTGTGAGATATGTCATTGTACCTACTTGGAAAGACAATTTTTACCACTGCTTGGTTATTGATAAGTAAATAATCAGAAATAAATATAAGCAACAATATTGACAACTAATTACGTGTAATAACTATAACAACTTAGTTTGGTGGTCTTGAAATTTGCCGCTTAATTGTCTTGTTATCTAATTAATACCTATCAGGAATATTGATGATTGAGAAATAATGATGATCTGGCTTCTGTATAAGTTTCTGTACCCACTGAGGCCACGAGGGAGCCAAATTGAATCCACTACTTATAGATATCGTATATGTATAAAGTCATGACTTATCCGGGTCAAAGGATCAAATGATGTAAACACCATTCCAACAGCTTGAACAACAAAACAATTTATAACACATCCGCCAAAACGGTTACAGAATTAGTACTCCATTTTCCGATTAGCGGACCAGGGCTGGAATTCTACAAGGTAATAACGATATCGTTTTTAACCTTTTTCCGTATTGTCAACGATTTGATAAATGTCTTTTACAATAATGGCGACCATGACATAAACGATTCTTAAACGTGTCAAACACGATATCGTTTTAACGCAGCTGAATAGAGGCCCTGTAGCGGATTTAGGATTTCTATAAGAGGGGAGGGGGTTTGTTCTTCAAGCCTAGCCATAAATCTAGTCTCATAAGCCAATAGGCGTTTCTCAAACTCAATAGCCAAAGCGGCATGAATCCTATCGCGTTAGTAATAAGGTTGCATTTGCTACAGGAGTTGTGTCTGAGAAACCTACTGCATTTTATCTTAGCAGGGTAAAAATGTTTGCATTAGGTACTTCGGGTAAGCCTAGGGTTAGAGTCAAATGGCGTGGAGGGAGCATCGCTCGGTGGGTATTCCTTCCGCTCTCAGTGGCCAAGTACCACATCCCACATAACCTCAGGTCCCCCCGGACCTTGGTGGTATGCGTAAATGCATTTCCTCAGCGTAAAAAACCGGGCAACAGCGTGTCGGACCATGCTCAGTGTAGGGTTCCGAAGCCGTTAAGTACTACAAACATAAAAATCAACAAGTAATAACTAATTTTTTATTTAAAGTCAATTGGTGCCGTCTTAGATGATCTTAGTAGGTAAGGTATAAACGCTTTAATCGCCTGTATCTCAAGAACCAATGGTGTCTACTTAGTCGTGATAGTTTTCCTTTAAAATTCGTTATATTATGCTCTTTCATTTAATTTTTTTTTCAGATTTTTAGTATTTGTAGTTTTGGCTGTAGGGGGGGACACTTGAGTCTAACAAAAATTAGCGCTTTAAAGCTTAATATTTCATAAACGGATTAGGTACTTAATCGAAAAACTGTTATCACAAATCCGTAATATTTTTGAAAGACCTATCCAACGACACCCCACAATATAGGGTAGACGAGAAAAAAAAAATACATCCCCACGTTACGTCTAGGGTAGGAACTCTAAAAAATTTTTTTTTTTACATATTGTACCATTTGTGGGCGTGACTAATATGCATATTCATGCCAAATTACAGCTTTCTAGTACTAAGAGAGTCTCTTCGCTAGGCTGCGGACGGACGGACATGGCGAAACTATAAGGGTTCCTAGTTTGACTACGGAACCCTAAAAATAGGCTTAGTGTCAATGCAACGGAGTTGATTGTATGTGTTGTGCGCAGCTGCTGTGCGTGGCGTGCGTGGTGGGGCGGCGCGTGTCGGCGGACGACGAGACGCGGCTGGCGCTGCTACTGCAGAAGCTGTCGCGCGAGTGGTCGCTGCTCACCTCCGTCACCTGGGACTCGGTCGGGGGCGCCTTCGCCGACGCCGTCTACGGAGGTAATTAGACTAACACACTGCAAGGAGCGCCGTCTCCGGCGGTAACAAACACCAGCAGTAGACTGACACGAGACGCCACTAGTACATATCTAGGTACTATAGAAACCACCACCGCATAGACCAGCGCTAAAAACGCCGCGGCGTATCTAGAGAAGCTGACGCTGGTCACTGCTTACTTCCGCCACCTGAGACAAGCTTCACGGTGCCTTCTACGAAGGTAAGTATAGCTAAATCACTTCAACCTTGTGCATGTACTATCGAGGAATATGAACGTTTAGCAGTGTAAAAAATGGTAATATTCCACATGTCAAGTTGTCACGTCGGGAAATGTATAATACAGGTAATTTAGGTGTATCTCAAATTGCTACACACTCAAGGCATGCACCCGTACCGCACTTGATATTCAATTTCACTTATCACTATGACGTGTGTGAGTCAATTTCGTTCTGGATCACTGTGGTGTTTTACCACAACAGCCAAATACCGCTAAAAAAATTCCCTTGAAAGTCAATTAAGTACGTAATAGAGTTAATTAAACACCACATTTAACTGATACCACCGTTCAACCTTATGCCGTAGACGTAAAGATCAAAGGTGGTATAAGTGTGTCATTGACTGTCGGTGCATTTTGTACAATTTGTTTGTCAATGTAAAGCCTGACAAGATTCTTTTTGGCCCTATTTCAATACTAATTTGTATTGAAATAGGGCCAAATAGAATCTTGTCAGGCTTTTCGTTCGGGTCATCTATGAAATAATATTAAATTCATACTTTACCTGTCCATGTAGGTGTACTGTAATGCAATCTATGGCTGTATGCTATATGCTATATTTATGAGGAGTCAATGCAATGACTAATGAGTAGTTTCCGTAGTGGAGTAGAATAAACCCCGCTTCGCGCGGCATTTATTGCTGTGTATGCGCCCTTCGGGAAAAATCATGCGTTACGGATGCTTACATTTTATAAGTATTTTGCAGGGAGATCATTTTACTTTTAACGTTCTATAGGCATTCTATAAATGGCCAAGAGTTACTTTGCCAGTAAAGCACGCGATTCAACTTCGTCTAACTTAAATTATCTTGAACCTATGTTTTACGCCGCCTACAGCATAATGTTTATTTAGTTTTGTTACGTTGTGTCGCTTTTGTGGTCGTTAAGTTCAGTAACACCAATGATTTGATAAGCTGACGAGTTCACTAATTGCATAGAAAGGCCTGACCTTTGACGCCACATTGAATCTCCTCAACTTTGTCTCTACGTCGCGTGACTAGTTGCAGCGGACGTGCTAGTCGAGTGGGTGCATATTAACGACAAGTATAGGTACTAAAATATAGGTGAAACCTGATTAATTCGTTGGTTGGTAGGTGGCCTGGTTTGAAGAGCTTTTAGAACAACGTTAAGTAAGTACAGTCGACCTATAAGGTGCACATTAAAAGTGACATGTCTTTGTAATCGACACAGAATTGTTAGCAAATAATTAATAGTTACCTAGTAATTTATGTCGAAAATTCCCGTAACGTAAAGTCACCTTGTCATTAAAGATGACCCAGCGACGAAGGCAATTACTTCTGTGATGTAATCGATTGGATCGTCGTTCGAGTGTTAAACTACTTCGGTTATTTCTAGGTCTGCCTAAGTGCATTCTCGCTCTAATTATTTTAATTTATCTACACTACAGGCTACACAATAATCACCTTTGGGCTGGTGATAGCGCGTATCTTTCAAGAAATTCCGAGAGGACGAAGGATCCTGGAGGGGGTCTTTCTTGGATTTGGAATGCTGTTCTTCCTCATTTTGGGTAAGGTTTTTGACATTATACCCTTTAAAAATGTCAATGTCAACACAGGGAGATTTTTGTGAGTGGGAATTTAAATCTACCAGCAAGGAAATAGAGTTCAACTAAATTTGTTTTTAAACTGGCATGTTCCATTCTGAAGCAAATAAAAATGAACTTTATACTATTAGATAGTGGATAGTGTTTTAACTGAATTGTCTAGATTATGTACCGATATATAGAACACCGGAGGGGCTATTGTCTAACGCACTCGCAATCGCAACCGGCTTCAAAATGGAGCAATTGTTTTCATATTGTTTGCAGACGAGCGTTCGATTTTCAAAATGAAAACGATCGTGATTGCGAGTGCGTTAGACAATAAGCCCTCTGGTCTTACGAGGATAAGCGTGTTGTGTTTATTAATAATAATGGATTTGTTTCCCAGGTGGTCTAGAGCTGGCGTCTTTAGACTCCGTCCCGCATAATCTGGTTACGAACGCCATAGCCCTCGGAACCCTGTCCCTCATCGTCGCGGCCCTGTTCCTCATTGACCTCATGGGCCCCAGGATTTACACCGCCGCTCACCAATCGCAGACAGAGCCCGTGTCCTCGCCAAAAACAGAGAAGAAGGTAACCATAGTCACAAAGCAAACCACTAACGGAGTTTTGACCAATGGAAAGCAAAACGGCCATATCCCTCCGGAAAGACCTAAAGACTTAGATCTATCAAAGAATAATAGTACGGAGAAAACTACGAAAAAGGACGACTCGAGCTTATTCGACTCGCCCACCCACGGATATACAAAGTTCGATGATCATATAGAAACAGAATTGGAAAAGTCGAAATTTGGATCGCTGCGAAGCGGTATTGAAGGCGGGAACTACGTGCGTCTATCGGACCCCATGTCCGAACCTGACAAGTTGCACTACGAGCAGGAACTGGCCAAGTTCAACGAGAGATACTTCAGAGATTACTTGGATAATTTCGCCGGGAAATTGTCAGTGCGAGAGGACTATCTTCCAGAGTTGCAAACGCCGAAATTTTCCAAGGTGAAGACGGGGAGGTTGAAAAGTTTGTACGATGATGTGTCGCCGAGTTACGAGCAGGCGCGGCAGAAGTCTCCGACGCGTGCGAAGACCGTGACGACGCCGACTATGCAGCAGCTTGAGGACTACCTGCTGCCTGCGAGATCCCGGAGAGCGGATACCCCGGCGCTGTTCCCCATGGAGCCCATAGAGGAGCGCGAGGGTCCGGACGTGGAGGGGCGCGCGTCCGGGACGCCCACCGACCCAGGGTACGTGCAGTACACGGCGGGCCGGTGGCCGGACAAACGCGAGATACGCACGCCCCGGCACAGTCCCAAATAACCACCAAAGTATAATGCTCTTTGACTAGTGATGCTAGATGATGTTGAAAAGATGAGATGGTTCAGGTTGGTTCTATATTTCATAATCTTGACGTCAAACAATGTTGAGGTAAATTCGGTTTGAAAACGTCATTCACATGACAGCAGTTCCAAATGTGTTTATTTTAATGTGTTCTTTTGTTTAGAATCTTTGAAAATAATAGAAGTGTTGGGAACAACCCGGTAATGTGACAAGCGTTCAGTATTATTATGAACATTGACTGACATACAAATTCTTTTGTTGTGCTCGAGTGTGTGAAATAATTATAAATAGCCATTTAATGTAGATAAGTCGTAGGTAGGAACTAATAAATTTTGTATGACGATCGACATAATAAACTAATTTTACATGTTTATTTTTTTTAAGGCGTGGGATTTCCCAGTTTTGCGGATGTAGTGTATTACAGTAGGCGTTAAAAGGAGAATTAAACTTTAATTTAGATAAGTAGTACTTGTTTGGAACCTTTTAAGTTATTTCGAGGAAGTTCGTTGCTCCAAGCCTTAAGTGGAAGATTATACTTAATTTCAAAATAATGAGTTTAGGACAAAACACGCGTCTCGCCGAGCGACTGATTTGAGTCATTTGTCGTTCGTTCTCATATTCCGCGGCCAAGAAAAACAACGATTAAGATTGTTTGGAACAAAGACCGTGCAACCGTGATATATGCAATGTGACAAAAACGTTTGATAAAGAGTTCGTAAAATAAATCTTTGTCGAGGAGTAATTAAGTTATTTATTAATTCGGCGTAATGACGACCACGTGTAGCTCGTTTGATATCATTCGTAAGCTTCCGATTACGTGTTTTCGGAATCCTCAGTTTTGAAATTAAGCTATACGTAAAGGATTAACTAGTGTTTGTGTAGTAAACAATTCGTCTTATAACTGACGTTTGGACGCAAACTTAAAGCATTATTGTGGGTAAGGCCGATATTTCAGATCCCTTTAGATAACTTTGCACACGTTAAATATTTAAGGTGCTGAGGTAAATAATGAAAAAGCTACCCTTTAGTATACCTACTCGTGCTAAGCCAACCTTTTGTTATGATTACTAAAGTTTAAATTTTCAAGAGGTTTAGACGTTGAATTCAACATTTCATACAAACTATCATACAAGTTCGCAAAACTTAAAAAGGTTCAGTAGCCTTTTCATATAGTGCAAAGTTATCTAAAGGGTCCTAAATATGGGCCATACCTACAATGCTTTAAGTTTGCGTTAATAAGTCAGTTGTTAGATGAAGTTTTTGCAACACATCTGTACCTATTCTTATACGCTGAGGGCCATCTACAAATGGCCGTGGTTGCATTAATTTCAATCCGAACAATACTCGCTCAAGCATAATACTAGTAGATGTCACGCGGGACTTCCTACCTGTCCACTAAACCTTGGGTATTGTCCGAAGCCCACGCTGCTCGCTACGCTTCGTGAATGAGTTTCGCAAGGCATTTGAGCGGTGCCGCTAAAACTTTGGCGCTAATGCAAAGGACCCCCAAACGTAACAATGGTTCCGTTTATGGGTGGTGCAATTTAGCTGCCTTTGAACTTTGGTTAGCGGTGGTCAAGAGCAGGAACATACATACTTACCAAACTTACACAGAGCACGCTGTCCTTGTTATGTTTCTTTGAAATGTGCCGAAAAATAACAATAAGTTGTATGGCACTAGTGATGTACGAAGACCAAAGAAGATTTAACACCGTAAGTATTATCCTTTGGTTACACTACAGTATCTGTCTGTCTGTCTGTCTGTTTTATTTTCCCGTCTCACTGTGCGCCGGCGCCGGCAGAAATGGAAGCTAATTATGTACCTATTATAAACTACTTATTTTACCTTACAGAATTAGTTGAATCCTTAAGTGATAAGGATAAAACGTCTTTAGGACTTAAGTATTACTTGTAAACATAACTTCACGTGTGGTTTTCTAAACAAGTGCATTCCTGAGTGTCCGTATTATCTGTTAAAATCTGCCAATTTTCAGGCAATATAAGAGGCAGAGATTTATCAGTGATATACAGTTGAAGTAGTAACGACAGGAAATAACACATGTCTCGATCAAATAAAGAGGGATAAATGTAACGATTCTGTCGAATTGTAAATTAAAATAGAATTTCCTGTAAAGGGTAGAATTTCCCAACTAAGTACCTACATAGTATGACTCGCAATGAGATGTAGGGAGTAATGTTGTCATTCCGGCAGTTGGTCGCGGTAATCAACAACTCGAAGACAATGGCGATTGTGCGAATGTGACCCTAAAAATGACTCATAATTTCCGACTATAATAAGTACTAGTAACTATATTTAGTACCTAATTAATCATTATTTGATCATAAATCTTTATTTGGCGAGCCGTTTACATAATAATACCCGCATAGTAGTATCTACAGGGTATCTTTTTTATCAGTGCACAAATTTTAACATATGATTTTGTATCGTTAATATATCACGACAATAAAACGAGTTATTTTTTTTTTTTTTGTTGCAAATTATCTCTTTTACCTTCTCGTGTAGACACAAAGTCACACTAGAAATGATGACATGGGTTGTCAAGCTGTAGGTATGCGATACACTGTATTAATATTCGAAATTTGAAATTTCATGTACAGCTTATCAGACAACAAGCCCCTCTCCTACTGATATTTTAAATTTGAAATTTCATTTATTAACTTACTTAACAACACTCCCCTCTCCTCGCACCCCTGCATTAGAGGGCCATGAATATCGTTAAGTTAGTGGAATCATTGAATCGGCAATATCTCTAATATTTTTTAAGCTAGAGTAAAAATAACACAACATGTGTTATTGATTAACAATAGCGAAGCAAATATTAAAATTTGTGCACCTATTAAAAAATTACCCTGTAAAGTCACGTCACGGTTATGAAGTTACGAGTTCTAGTAAGTAGTTTTTTAAATACGTCATAAATCGTCTTGCTGCTACGGAACCCTTCATGGGCGAGTCCGACTCGCACTTGGCCGCTTTTTATTTTGTCTAGGGCTTTTGGTTACCTCGCTACGCCTCTGTGTCGGTAAGGGATCTACTGTGCGATAACCTGCATTGAAAGCAAAAGAAATGTACTTGTGTAAAACGAAGCATTTAGCACTGAGATACGCCTACGTCGACTACCCGCAAACCCGCAGTGCAGATAGAGAAACGATCACTGCGTAGGATGGCCCAAAGATATATTGTGTTATGACGTTATGAGCGTGAGTATTTGTCCCTTAGTCTTGCACCCTATTAGGTACTAAGCCTCCGCTGATCGTCCGTCCGTCCGTCTATCGAGCGGACTGCATCTCATGTATGTTAATAGGTAGACTATCGAAATTTTCAGACAGTGTGTATTTTCATCGCTGCTGTAACTATTAAAATTAAAATTATAGGGTATCAGAATGGTACGAAATCTTCGTGTGCGAGTCGGACTCGCACTTGGCCGGTTTTTATAACTGTTTAAGTATTTATCAAGCTTTTAACTATTGACCACAGGAGAGACAACTTTTGTTTTTAAGAGTGTGTATGACCCAGGCGCCAGTTGCAGACCTCGTGTGATGACGACCAAGTCTCCAAGGTTAATGCGTGAGAATAAGCTGATGCCATAAATGTGTCATAGGTAGTAATTGTTAGGTCAGCATTTGCATAATACCGCACTTGTTAAAAACTACGCGTCGTTATTGTAATGATGTGACTGGACGTGTTTATGGCCTAGAAGTTACGAGAAGAACATCATGAGTGATATCAATAAGGGTATACCTCTAGCCTTTTGCACTTGATATTAAGAAGAATTCTACCCTTTTAAAAGGATAAAACAACCCTTACAGGATCGCGTATCACTCTGTCCTTCTGTCTGTCACAGCCAATTTACTTCTAAACGAAGTTGAAATTGTCACCACAGAGGGAGGTAAATAGGTCAATGAATTTTAAACATCGGGTCACCTTTAAAACGGTTTTTTAATGTTATACTATCACTACATAGTATAAAATAAAGTCTCTTGCAGCTGTCTGTCCCTATGTATGCTTAGATCTTTCAAATTACGCAAACGGATATTGATGCTGGTTTTTTTAATAGATAGATAGTTAGATAGAGTGATTCATGAGGAAGGTTTATGTGTATAATGCTTTAACTCGGAGCGAAGCGAGGGCGGGTCGCTGGTAATATTATAAATGTAAAAGTAACTGTGTCTTTCACGGATAAACCGCTGAACCGATTAGCTGAATTTGGTATGGAGATATTTCGAGTCCCGGGGAAGGACAGCATATTTGTCCCCCGGAAAATTGGACGGTTCCTAAGGGAATAGTGACAAACGACTTCTACGCGGACGGAGTCGTAGGAACCTGCTAGTATCAAATAAAAAGGGCTTTTTCAGAGAATTTCAAATACATTTTTTTTATAAGCTTAAGATTTATAGTTTCGAATTTGAAAATGCATTTCTGGAGCACTGTCGAGCCGCATCATGTCAACTTGACGCTATTAGTTAAATCGTTTAGTACCTTGTGGATTCATTGATTGACTTTACACCGTTGTGACTTATATTACATAATAGATTTGACGAACGTTGGCCTAGTTGGGAGTGACCCTGCCTCCGAAGCCTTCGGTCCCGGGTTCAAATCCCAGTAAGGAAAGGTATTCGTGTGACGAGCACGAGTATTTATTCCTGAGTCTAGGATGTTTTCTATGTATTTAAGTATGTATTTCTCTATCTAGGTATGTTTATCGTTGTCTAGTACTCATAGTACAAGCCTAGAGCTTAGTTTGGGACTAGGTCAATTTGTGTGACACTGTCCCGTGATATTTATTTATTTCATTTATTATAAATAAACCATCCATGATGTAAAATCAGGAAAATTTGGTCACTAGTTGCTTTATTCACCAGAAAACGGCAGTTAAAGCTAAAAACGATGCATTTGGGAGTAATACAAGTGTTTACTAAATAAGACAAGTCAGTTGGTAAGGACTTTACCTACAACAACGCTTATTACATGTTATATCTTTATGTATGTACGTCATACATATAAAAGAGGTGACTTCCTCATTACTAATTTTAGATCAATTAGTTGTTAATAGCAATTGTTTCAATTTACGCCAGCAAGTTAGCGCTCGCCCATTACTTTGAACAAACTGCGATTTTTAGGGTTCCGTTACTCAAAAGAAAAAACTGAACCCTTAGGATAACTATCACTTTGTTCATTAGAATCACTTGTCGTCCGTCTGTCTGTCTGTCATGACCTTTCAACACGGAAACGCGTGGAGGTATCGAGTTAAAATTAAAACCATAAGTACCTATCTACAGTCCCTTAAAGCTGTAAATAATCAAACTTCTAAGTTAACGTAAGTAAAAAAAAAGATGCGGCCGTTAATGCGTATATTTTAAAAAACGTATATTTCGACACACTCAAGGGAATCAAAATTTATAGGCTACCTACTTCCCATAGAACTAGAATCATTAAATTTGGCAAGAAGGAAGGTACTCGTACAGCACAAGTAAAGCACAAATACAAAAATCTTTAAATTGTTGCGACATCATAAAAAAAAAACGATTGGAAACTTATTTGCATTTGGTAAACTAATCGTGAGATCGCGAACTATCGATGTCGATGTATAAAACAAGACAATTTTTCAACGGGCATGTTAAGTTTGTCTCTCAATACAATTTTACATTCTTACTAGGGACCCGCCAGCGGCTTCGCCCGCTGAAATTGTTTTTTTGTTTCTTTCATTTCACTTAGGGGTATGAAAAATACATAGAAGCCGATTCTCAGACCTACTGAATATGCATATACAATTTCATAAAAATCGGTCAAGCCGTTTCGGAGAAGTATGGTAACTAACACTGTGACACGAGAGTTTTATATATTAGATACCTAGGTAAGTTTGTGCGCAACCCACGGTGCGTGAGTCCGACTCGCATTTGACCGGCTTTTTTATTCCTTGACCGATGAGTACTTAGACTATTTCTACTAGTGTACGATATGATTAGATTACTACTTTTAAAGTGCAAATTACTATCTGTAAGATAGGTAGGTGCATATGGAAGATGATGCTAACAAGTTAAATAAACTATTGTAATAAATAAGACACGTAGAAAAATAAACGATACAGAAAAATAACGTAGAAAAATAACGAGAAAAATAACTTAATTATTTCTTGACTGTGTTCTGTGGTTTACATATCCAGGACTTGAACTATTTTATTTATTAACACGCAGGTGTGCCCATCATTTCATTCTGATCTAATCAAGTAAGGGTAAGTGGAATATGAGGTCGATGTAGATATTTGAACTGACTGAAAACGGTCACCCTCACCAATGTCGCACAGACAAGGCACGAAGGCAAACGGCCAATATCCAACTTTAACCCTTTGCATGCCTAGTCCCGTAGTCCCCGTACCGTCGTATTTCGGAAAAACTCACAATTGTATCCGTCGTATGCCTTGTCCTGTATCCGTACTTTTTTTTTTTTTTTTTTTTAAGGACACGAGCACTCAGGCCACCTGATGGTAAGTGGAATCTGAGACCCATAGACATTTGAATTCTCAAGATTATAATCCCAAGACCTCAAATGCGTTGCCAGCCCTGAGGACTAAGATGGAATGCCTCTATGCTAGTAATTTCACCGGTTGTCTTATCCCCACACCGGAACACAGCAATGCGAACACTGTTGCTTGGTGGGTGGTTAATGGATAAGATGGTGGTAGCGATCCGGACGGACCCTGCACAGGGTCCTACCACCACTAAACTACTTATAGCCTCGGTTACCTAGTACCGTATCCAACCCCAATCTAAACCCAAGGAACCCTTACAGTCGCGCTCTCTGTTGACAAAGTCTCGGCAGACATGGGGTACAAGTGTGCCCCTCCGGCATGCGAAAGAATAATTATGACTAATTATGATTAATTATGATTCGTTTATCAAAAGCTTGTAACTTGTATTAAAAAGAGATTTCCATTTGTATTACAGGAGCGCTAGCACAAGTGGTCCGCGACTTGTTTGTCGCTCGGATCTCCCTTTTTATCCAGTCTGTAACGATAGAGACGCACTGAGCGACAAGCGAGAAAATACAGCTTGTGCTACCCGTACAGGTTAGGTTAGCTACAAGCTTTTGATTAACGGGGCCCTGTTGTAATCGATCACCGCCATTACAGAATTACCGATGAGTCACAGAACTCAGATGTAATTAGTGTTTGTGTCCGTAACTAAGACTGCAGCGGCACTGGGCGTGTAATTATGCGTGGCAGCGGCGGGTCAAAGCCTTGGCGAGACAAAGGACAGTTCTTGCTCGCCGTGGGAACCCGGGGGACCTTGGCATCAGCGGCTGCGATGCTTCCTTTTGGGATCGAGAGGATCACCTTATTGGTAAACGCATTCGACATTCACGGCACTTGGTAGGTACATCGTTGTTTTTCAAACGAGACTGTTTAGGCCAGCCCAAACCCGCTCATGTTTCCTTGAATAAAGAACGGTTTTTTTTAAATATTCTAACTTAGGGACGGATTCAGAAAAAATCTGAGTATAGTTTTGCTCAGATAAGGTCAAGTTTTTTAAGCAAATGTTAGCCTAGATCCAAACGTAATGCACCCGTCCGCGGGGCGCATGACATGATTTAATAACGATAATTTATCTCAATAAAAACAATCTATTGTGCAGTGTTTATGTATTTTTATGAATACGAGCGGAATGTCAACTGCTAATGAACCATTTTTTACGTTAAATTGGAGCGGTAGATCAAAGATGCACGATTGCACAGATAGCGAAAGCGCACGACCACGACGCCTGGGGCTAGGGTCACCTTTCTTATCAAGATAATAAAAAATATGGTGAGTTATAGGGCCCAAAATTATAGTACACACAACCGGTACCATACCGTACATTTTATTTGTGATCGCTCGCAAATATTTTAATTAGCAAAATTAACTTAGCAGTCAGTAGAGTAGCACTTTCTTTCAAACAGTTCTGTAGAGTCATCCTACAATAACTCTGCAATGAGGTGACAACAGTAGAAATCTTAAGTTTGTTTATGGCAATACTGGTTTTTGGTCACACAACACGTTTTGATACTTACAAGTATAGCTCTAATTATTATGTACTACGCGCGGCGATGTATATTTCCCGACCATTCTAACTCTATCTATGGATCCGTACTTCTACACTAATATTATAAAAGAAAAGATTTGTATTTTATGAATGTCTGGATATAATAAACTCAAAAAGTAACGGACCGATTCTAAAAAATATTTTACCATTAGGTTCTGCCACTGCTTCCCTAATCTTATAAGACGTTAAACCGACTAGGTACCAAAGTGTGCAGCTACTATATGGCCGACTGTACAATATGATTAACTTACTTGATTTAACGTCGAGTTGTCACAATACAAGTTGCTGAGTTAGACCTAGTCAATGATGCCGTTTTATAGTCTAACCACTTTAACCAAACCAAATTCATTATTTGAAATTGATTTGGGTATTCATTTTGTTAACGCTTGGGCTTTATACGGTGAGCTTGACATCGCACCCTGTATTTTTTTTATGAAAACCTAACGTGCTGCTTACTCAAAATTTTGCCCGTTTAATGGAGATTAAAATGATATAACAATTGAGTTTATTCACTATGGCAGCGAAGTTGTTATTAAGTTTTTCCAACAAAGACAGAATTATTTAACAAAAATACTGAAATATTTTAAAACCTTGATTTTAAACGGAAGCAAAAGTGATTTTTTGAGATGAGATTTTTTGGTAGTCACCAGTACAACCTAAGTTTAAGATAATTATCCTGAAAACATCATTGTTTTAGCAGAATATAGCGTTCGATGAAGTGAAATTGGATAAAATGGTAGGTTGATGACCCAAACACACTGCGACACAACAAATACATTTAGTGAAACATTTTTCACTGAATCAAGAAATTGCATGTTTATTGAAACAACAAATTATTCAAAATATTACTTTATTGGTATCTACATTACATTCTCATAATTATTTAAATTATGTTACATAAATGACAACGAAATAATTGATTTTATATAGTTATAATAAACATGACTCCGACCTTGACGGCCTTTGAAAATATATAAAAAGTTTAAATAATGATACAATGATTCCGAATGTCTCCAAATGATCTGTCCACGTGTAAATAGCACCTTTGATTAAAATGTAGGAAGACAGATTGTTAAATAAGGCACTGAAGGCATATTTACTACCTATTTCACCTCCTTTACTGTTTCATTATAACCTCAAAATTCGTAAAACATTTTTTTATCTTCAAGCATATTTTGCCAATGGAAATAACAATACTATTTATAACATAATATGAATTCCATATATAACAAAACATTAAAATTAACTAGGTAAGTACATAATATTTGAGAATATTTGTGATACACACTACCGTTCACACATTGGAATGTTAGATATGTACTTGACGTGCCGGCGGTCACTCGTGTTAGACATTCATTCATCTAAACAAAAACAATAAATGTATGCATAAAATATATTAAATTTACAATAATAATGTATCATTTTGGTGGTTAAACAAGAATGCTGTTACGCAAACATTCACCTAGCTCGCATTAAATTAACGATATTTTGCTTCGTACACTATCGCGATAAGGTATGACTGAAATGAAAATAGAAGTACTTGTTTCGGTGTCAGTTAACAACACTCACTATTCTGCTAGGAATCCTATTCTCATTTCAATCGCAGAGCGGCCGCAGCGCACCTTAACATACATTACAATGAGCCTTATAGTTAATTGAAAGATATGGGACTAAATATACAAAACATTATGCTTTATTATGCTGAATTGCTTGCTTAATATTTTATTATTCAATCCTACGCGCGGCTTTAAACACCTTAAAATAAAAATACTGTACTCATGTCATTGAGATTGCATTATCAGATTTGGACGGACGGATCGCACTCTGTAGCGACTGGTACACTGTATGCATTGGTGCACACCACACCACTGCACTTATTTAAGTCTTTTTGCGGTAAGGCTAGAGTTCTCATGCGTTGAAACCTAAAACAAAAATGTACAAATTAAAGAAATGAGCAGATTAGGTTATTAATTGTAGTGACTTTGTTTTTAAATGTATTATTCAAATAAAATAATTTCTATTACTGTGGCTCTAATGACAACGGATACAAGTCAAATTAGCTCTTAATAAGAAAGTGTTAACATCATATACAGAGTATACTAGAATTATACCGATTTTCACCTAAACCTGGAGACTTGTATCCTTTTTACTAGGGCCACAGTTAGGTAGAGTCGTGGTATTCTGGGAATAAGTAAGGTTAGTGTGGCAGCTTCGTATGCCCGAAGATTATCCAGAAATTGAAGTCCAAAACCGTTCCGTCGTGTCCTTCATTGCAAAATAAAACATTAGAATGAACTAATGTTAATTAATTACAGGGGTATAGGCGCAAAGCAATTTGTACAACGGGCGGAGACAAAAAACGAGAATCTCTAGATCATGTCCCTTGACAAGCTAGCTAGCAAAAGAATACAGGAGCGTAGTAGGCTTGTACTATGGGTAGGTACTAGACAAAGATAAGTATCCTTTTACATGTATTTGGAGAAATACATAGAAAATATCCAAAACTCAGGGATCAAATCGGGGACATAAGCCCCTTAGGCCCCTTAGGCCTTCGAAGGCATAAGGTTACTACCACTTAGGATAACGCGTCGTCTTTTTAATATAAAATAAGTAAATAAAATAAAAAAAATATCAGGGGTCAACTTCACACAAATTGATCTAGTCCCAAACTAAGCTCTAGGCTTGTTCTATGGGTACTAGACAACGATAAACTTACTTATATAAAGAAATACATACTTAAATATATAGAAAACATTCAAGACTGTGAAAGAAATACGACCGTTCATCACACAAATTAGGAGACAGGATCACTACCAACTAGGCCAGCGTGTCCCCAAAGTAACAGCCAAGTGATAACAAGTTACAGTAAGACCACAAATATAAATTACGCCGGCAATCTTAGTCTACGCAGAAAGGTGCTCACTAATGCCGAGGATAAACGAATATGAAATTACAGTTAAACCCGTGCTTTCTCGCTTATGGCGATTAGCGATTCGCGACTAGCGCTTAGTGCGGGCGTTTTCCAAAAAAAGTGTATATCGTTAAGGACAAAAGTTAAGTAAATTTAACTATTTCCATTTCGTCACGAAAATTAGCCATACAATTTACATACGTTAATTTTCGTGACGAAATGGAAAAGTTATATTTTCTTAACTTTTGTCTTTAATGATGTACACTTTTTTTGGAAAACGCTCGCTTGTGCGTCTCAGCTTGTGTACGAATGACAACTGACGCGACGCTAAATAAAATGGCGGTCGACGGCGCCGCTGCAATGGCTGCCGAATATTTGACAAATAGCCGTCGAAGTTCTACCCGCGCAAACGTACCGCTTTATAATTAGCCAAAACGTTTTCGCGCCTTCTAAAAAAATGCTTTCTGCGCAGGTACATCGTTGTAACTTATATTTGTGGTACAACTGTATTTTGATGTATCACGAGGGTTGAGTGGTCAAACCCGATAAATCGAAATAATTGTTTATCCAAAGGACAATGGGCAAATTTGTATGGGCACTGTCCCCCCCCACCAACAGTAACGGGATGCATGTCTATATGTTTATAAGGACCCAAAAAAAGACAAAATACTTATTTTAGTAGCAAAATCAATGGGATTTTTTTAATGAAAACAAGGGCCAAATAAGGCAAATCATGAAAAAAAAAATGAAAAATGAAAAATGTTTATTTTTTTTTGTATAAATGTAGGTACATAAAATTGTGCAAAGGTTGGAATCTCCTAGTAAGTAAAAGAATACCTGTGACAGGAGACCCCGCTCTTCCATAACATATGGTTTTAAATTTAATATACTTTATACTTAAACATAAACAACATTAAGAATTAACAACATTAACATTTTTTTAAACAGTCTAAAATCGTATTATTAAGAAATTTGTGTATTGGAGTGAGCACACGTGCGCGCTAGCATGTGTGTGTGTGTGTGTGTGTGTGTGTGTGTGTGTGTGTGTGTGTGTGTGTGTGTGTGCGCGCGCGTGTGTGTGTGTGTGTGTGTGTGTGTGTGTGTGTGTGTGTGAATGTAGATTGTCATTAAATCAAATCAGTTTTAATTCAGGATGGCTTCGATGTCTTCATAGCTGAGAGTTTTAAGCCAATCAGACACAGTTTTCTTACAACTAAAAAGTCTTAACGGATAGAAATTAATAGTTTTATTTATTCTATTATAAATACGAGCGGAAAGGATAGGGAATTGATTACTGGAAAATTTAGAGTTACTAGGGAGGAGTGGGACTACATCGTGTTTCCTTCTTCGTGTTAACAGGAGTGGGTTAAATTTTAAAGATTTGTGTACTTTTACTATGGTTAGGAGGATGTACAATTTTCTCATCGATAATAAGTTAGATGTAACGTAAAGGTCACTCGTGGGATATCTAAACGGTTTAAAATACATAACCTTAATTAGACTTCTCTGTCCCCGCTCTACTTCGAGGAATTTGGTCTTTTTGGCACCACCCCATATGGTTATGCAGTAACTCATTATCGACTGGGCCAGGGCAATATATATTTGGTTGAGTAAGGGTTTATTGGTAATATGCCTTAGGTTTTTAAATATCCAGATGAGTTTTCTGATTCTATTGTTAATGTATTCAATATGTGGATACCAGGAAAGGCGTTGATCGAGCATGACTCCTAAGTATTTAGTAGAATTAACTTTATTTATTTGGGCACAATTACAATTTGAAGAATCATTTAGGTTACAAGAGTGAATTTTAAGATGATAATTACTAGATGGTTGCGTAGTTATATTTTTAGTAAAATCCAGAGGTTTACCTCTAACCCCGATGTGATCCAATTTAATCATCCATATATGTGTTCATTTTCAAACAAATTCCATACGATACGATTATGGTTTTCCAAGAAAACCCCATACATCTGGTGATCGTCTCCATAGTAAAAATACATAATGTTGCTGAGATCTATTAAATGAGACATGTTTCATTTCTGTTGGTGGGGGGGGGGACATTTCTGCCCATGGTCCTTTAAACTGTCATGTCTTGATGAACAAGTCATATCGAGTTATCGGGTTTGACCAGTCAACCCTCGCACTGTGTGTGTGTGTGTGTGTGTGCGTGTGGTAGCGACCTGCGGCTGCGTGCGGGCGCTCGGCGCGCTCGTCGCGCTGCAGCGTGACGTACTGGCGCACCAGGCGCGCCACCTCGTGCGCCTGCTCCGCCTGCAGCCGCGTCACGCGCTGCTGCAGCAGCGAGCCGCACTTCACGTCCAGGAACAGCGTGCCGTCCTCCGACCGCACCTGCCGATACACAACCGTCTCAGCTTTTTATGGTAACAGTGAAAACGAGCACACAGGCGTAATGGTCTACAATCTCACAACAACTGATCTTGGGTGCTATGCTATACCGGTCTTATGATTTCGTCAAGGTGAACATCAAGTTATCGAAAACTGTAATTTCTAAAGTGCGTTGCCAACGCTCTCGTGTAAATTGGAAAGCGTTTATACTATTTACCGGTTGTCTTATGCCCATCGGAACACGACTGCGACCACAGAATATAAATCAGGATGTCACTGCGGTTTGACGGCAGATTAAAGGGTAAGTAAGATGATGCTAGCGATCTTACATAAGATCACTAAAAGTTGTGGTAATAAGAGCGGGGGTTTATTCCCAACGCCAGCGACAAAGTAGCACAAGATCCGGACTGACCTTCCTGGTGGAGATGAGGTCTGCGTAGGGCCAGTGCGTGTCGGTGTCGTGCGTGCGCGCGTCCAGCAGGTGCACGCCGCGCCGGTTGAGCGCCAGCACGTGCTCGCGCCACTCGCCCGGCGCGCCGCCGCCCACGCGCCGCACCGCGAAGAACGACGACCCGAACAGCGGCCAGCGGGACAACACCTGCACAACCGTCTCATCAATAACTCACGCACATACTCCGTGCCGTAACTAGCCTTTTATGTACCCAATGCGCTCTTGAAATATATATACCACTACAGGCATCACCCAAAACTTGGTCCTAATCTGATAATTTCTGCACCCCTCCAGCCTGAGTCTGCGTTTGAAAACCTCTGGCATAGGTACACGTTAATAAATTTATTGAAAGTTGCCTATGCTATACGGTTTACCCAGCACAGCGAAACCCCATGAAAGAGCTATAACGGGCGCCCGCGGCTCGGCGCACTTAAATGGCGTTTCAAGCGTCGTATAGCAATAAGGATGCATAGTAGAGTAGATATAAAAACGCCTGAGAAGTGCCAAGGTTGTGTGTAAGTAAAAGACTATGATATAATCATTCAAATAAAAAGGGCGGCATGCCTGTCTGCGGAACGTGGTAGCGTCCACATTGTTCGTACTGACTAATACGGTAGTAAAAGTGCAGAAAACAAAAGGAGGTTACAAAGTAACGCATATTATAAAAATTGTTGGACCTGCAGAAGTAAAAATGCTAGACGACCAAGGAGGCTAGATGGTTGTGATAGTGTCCTGAGGGGGAAATGACTAACTTTGAAATCAATTTGTGCAGTGATTTACTTTACAAGCGGGCCCACTTTTAGGATTTCATATCATATCAAATCCAAAAGGTGGGCTCGCTCGTAGCTTAAATCGCTGCATAATTGGATTTTAAATAGTTAGTCATTTTCCGTCGATGAGCTTCAAAAATTGTCTCCCAGGTGAGATATTGCAGTCCCTGCCTGCCAGTGCCTGTGGCATTTATCACACCGGTTGTGTGGGCTAATACGCAAGTACAGGGGCTAGGGGATGTTGACATTTTTGCCGACAGCTGGCATTAATTATTGAGTAAAACTATCTGCCTTTGTAATTTAATTACTTAGGTTTAGTATTGTAAGCGATTCTACTACAATATTGTATTTTTTTAATAAATAAATAGCCGTTCTTCCCGTAGATGTATTAAGAGGCAACTAAGCAAGTAAAGGCTTGTGACACACTAGTAAACTTCTTGACTTGATTGTGCAAAATGAGGTTAAATAATTATAAACAAGTGTTAAAGAGACTTGTTGGTATTTCTGTAGTTCTCCCTATCACTCGGGGAATGAACGCGTGATGTTACGCGTATGTAAATAAATATTGAGTGAGAGTTAAACCTGTAAGACTTTGGACTTGGCGGCCTGCGGGGAGAGCGCGCGCGCGGCGGGCCACTCGGCGGCGACGGCGGCGGCCCACTTGGCGGGGCGCGGGTCGCGCAGCGCCAGCAGCGGCTTGGGCAGCAGGTACTTGAGGTCGCGCGCGTGCGGCGGCTCGGCCAGCGCGGCCGCGCGGTGCAGCAGCGCCGCCACCAGCCCCGCGTCGCGCAGCACGCCGCCCGCCGGCGCGCCGCCGCCCGGCAGCACCAGCAGCAGCCCCTCCAGGTAGTCCGGGGCCACCTGCCACGCAATACATCACTGTAACCCTCTGCGACTCACGTGACGTCTATCAGACACCGCCAAAAAAAAACGCCTTCTAGCGTGGAATAGCTCTGTATCGCTCAGTAACTTATTCTAAAGACTCGGGACATTATAAAATAACCTATGTTAAAAATTACTGTTTTTTTACATTATTCAAGTTATCTTTTTTTTTATTTAATAACCCATATACATGTAAATTATAAATTCCACATGAAAATTTAATAATTATGCTATACACTAAATAAACAATATTTAACATTGACCCATTAGTATTTTTTCTATATTTTATCAAAAATAACGTCTAACAGACATCAATAGAATGTTTCTAAGAAAGTCACCTCAATTGCAGAGGGTTAACTGAAATCAAATTCATTTTTGAGTAAAACATCTTTATCTACGCACAAATAATTAATGCTCTAAAATGCGTTCAGAAACCGTAGGAAATTAGCAGCATTATTAGAACCAATTTTACTATGAGAACTTTCTTGTCTGTGGTAGTAGGTAAAATCTGTACTGTAATGTTATTACAGTTGAATTTAAATTTGGGACAGCTGTCAAAACTCAAGAGGGTCTCTAGTCTAGTATCCATAGATATTAAAACAGTTATAGATACGACACGTCAATTCAGTATGTTTTTTAATATAAACCGCACAACATTTGTTTTTTTTTTCTTGTTTTATCCCAGAGGGAAAGGCAAAGGACATAAATCCATACAGCCTAGTCATAGTTTGATAATTATGATGATCCAATTTGAAGTAAGGCCGAAGCCAAGTCTTTGTACATTTTTCTTTTCCCAATTTAGAGGAAGGCCGAAGCCAAGTCTTTGTACGCACAACATTTGATCTCGAGTGACATAAGAATAAGGACTTCATTCGTTTGTCTATGATTTAAAAAAATACTCGTTTTGACGGAGGATCGAATTGCCGCCATTATTGTTGTCATTTGTTGTTTATAGTTTTTTTGCTGTAACTAAATTAGAATTGAGAAAAGTTGATTATTTGTAGATAAACTCTCGCTCACGCTCGTTAAAACCACAGTCGTATTTTAAGGCATTATGCATCAGTTGCATAAACTACTATTATGCACGCTAGACTTGAGGAGTAAGCTGGTGAACGCGTGACGAAAGCCTTACGAAAAGTGTGATCAGGCGAGGCTAACGGAAGGTTAGAGGGAGATATAAGTTAGTGAAGATTTCACTTTGTTCCGATAGGGTAAACAGCAAGCACTGTTTTTTTTTATTCTTAAAAAAACATGCACATTTTTTGCTGTCGGTGAAATTGCATCTAGTCTTATCCCTATTCGTTTGTGCACCTTATCCATCGACACACTGTGTTGTGGTAATGGAAAGAGCGTGAGCACAGGTAAGCGGAATTTGAGCTCACCCGTGGCTAACCTTGGAGAGATTACATTAACTACTACGTTAAGTGATTATAGAAAAGTAGTCTGCGACTGAGGACGAATAAAAATGTTTTGTGAACGGGTTTGGGAACAATTATTTAGAGTACGCCTTTAGTTTTCAAAGCTCGGGCCCATAAACTGATGCTTGTGATATGGGAGTTGGATTCATAATTTAGCAAACGTGGAAAATTACTTATCATCTTCCCAAAGTCCCACAGAGAGCATATTTTTATCTTTTGTGACTTTGACTTAGAAGAATTAGAAGATTTAGAATTTGGACAACCATTCTCCAGTACTGGCTTGACAAAGCGTTCTATGACGTCAAAGAATTCTTCGCCCAATAAGGAATATATTAGTTCTCATTTGAAAAAAAATGCGTTTAACAATATGTGTTAATTCGCCAAATCAGTCACTCAGCTTTCTGGATTAAGTAAATAATTTAAGATATTTCTACTTTTATAATTATTATTAAACTGTTGTGACTTGTTTCTTGTTATCTATCACCTTTGTATATACCTACACACTTATATACTTACACGGTTATTAAAGGAAATGTGTTTATTTGAGAGTTATCATTCTAATGTGAACAAACACAAAGTAAATTATATTCAGCTGGGTACGAATCTGAGCAGCTCAACCTCATGCATAAACATGCGCGGGTGCGGCAGCGTGCTTGCCGCGAGCAGACATTTCGAAATAGCGACGGACACGATGGTAGCCGCGGCTGCGTTTATCATAATTTACAGAAATTATTAACAAAAATAAGAATAAATCGCGTCGGTGGTGGAACGGTTCAGCAACTTTATCAAATTTTTACGCGCCTCGCCTACAGACAAGTTAGAACTTATCGCTATGCCCGCGGCACGCTCGAATACACGTCCGAATTACGCGAGGCACGCACAACGAGGCGCCTTTGAGCACGGTCAAAAGACCGATTCTCGGCGGCTCGCCGCGCGCCGCTCGCCCGATGCTCGCGCACAGCGCGTGTGCGCGTACGAATTTGAGCAAATTAGGTGAGCCGTGCGTGCCTCAATCAGAGGCTGCTCTAATTCTTACCCACCTTTAGACTTATGACATCAGAAAATCAAATCATGATGAAAATGAAATCAAATGTAACTGACCTGGTTGAAGAGCACCTCGGTGTAGAGCGGCGGCGCGTCGGCGCGCAGCGGGTGGTGCCACACGGAGCGGCAGAAGATGAGGTAGAAGGGGTGGTGCGCGCGCTGCAGCTCCGTCGTCACGTCCAGCACGTACTCGTCGCCCGCCAGCGGCATCGTCAGCGCGTCGCCCGCCACGATGCAGTACAGCGAGAACTCCGCGCGCTCGCCTGCGTGGCTCACGCCGATCTGGAATACCAAACACGTTAGGGGACCAACAATCTAAATCAAAATGTCTATTCAGTAAATAGGCCACCATAGGGCTCTTTTACACGCCGGTAATATGAAGTGAATTTACTAGCGCTTCGGAGAAGAAGCGCCCAAGAAACTCCAGCAGAAGGTCATTTTTTCAATCATAAAGTACCTACAATCATTTATAGTAAGTTAAATTACAAGTACTTAAAAAGTAATAAATAATAATTATTAAAGCTAGAAGAAATAAAATCATTACAAATGTAAGGTTAATAACATGAAATTAAAAATAATGTGTCTAGGAGAACAACACGACAAAAGCCATAACTAGAATAATAAACTGAAGAACCAGTCCAGACCAACTTCATTAGGGACAATTATCAAACACTAGACTGGTGGCGATGGGCTTGCAACCTATCACTAACACACTAGTAAACTTCTTGACCTGATTGTGCAAAATGTGGTTACAGGATTATAAGCAAGTATTTTTAGAGTTGTTGGTATTTCTGTATCTCTGCTTACTTCACTCTGGGAACTCCTCGTAGAAGTCGTTTTTCGTTATTCCATTGGGAACTGTCCAATTTTTTGAAATAAATTTAGTCTATATCCTATTCCACACTATCATCTGTGTGTCAAATTTCATGCAGATCCATTCAGCCGTTCTGACGTGATTAAGTTACTAACATCCATCCATCCAAACTTTCACATTTATAATATTAGTTGGATATATCTAATCTCGAGGAAGCAAGGAGGTACTTAGGATCTTTATCAATGACAGCGAGCGATGAAGGTCGTGATTATAAAAGACCTGGATTTTGTAGTAGTATTTTCAATTCACGAAGACGCATTTCGCCTTTCAAATTGACGTTGCACGGTTGCGTCAGTTTACGTAAAATGTAGTGAGACGCGACTTCGTGGTGTATATAATACTGTGGCGTTGTGTTAGTACGCACCAGGTCGCAGAGCTCGTCGACGATGTCGCGCACGACGGTGGCGCAGCGCGTGTTGACGACGCGCTCGGCGCCGCCCGGCAGCCGGTACAGCTGCCGGCGCGCCGACCGCCCCGCCGACACCGCCGTCACCTGCACACACACAAACAAATTCATAAAATAATATGACAAAAAGTCATATTTAGGACAAGCTTTTGTTGGCGACTGTAAATTTAATTGCAATTTGCGGCCTATCAAGACTAATCTAATGAGTTCGAACACGGTAGGTCTACTTTAAGTATAGAGGAGATCGTCATCACCTTCCGAATCCATCATCGGAACAGCTCGATGATACCGTATTATAGAATTGAAAAAATGATGATCTATCCGACCGTTTTCGGCCATGGCGACCACTCCGACTCCTATCCAGCATTTTGGCGCTCGTGCGCTCGAAGATGACTTATGTAGCCTATCCTTGCGGTGAAAATCCGTGTACATTGCGGGCACGTAAGTACGCCGTTCTGGTAGTTGAAAGCTATGGCAGCAGGTGGGCGGGCCTTGAACTGGTCGCGTTTATTATCGAGGCCAACTTTGCGCTGATCCTCGAACTCGCTAACTTGGATGTTCACCATCCTGCGCCATTCTGTCCGCTGTGCCGCCAAACGCTCCCATTGAGAGGGCTTAATGTTGCAACTTTTCATATGTCGCTTTTGGACATCCTTGTACCGGAGGAGTTGTCCGCCTTGCTTTCGCTTGCCCTCCTCCATTTCAGAGTAGAAGATGCGCTTTGCCACTCACACCTCCGCCATACGAGACACGTGACCGCACCACCGAAGCTGCCGACGCATTAGATAGGCCTCAATGCCACCAACATGGGCTCGTCGCAGGACTTCGGTGTTTCGCACTCTGTCGGACCATCTGATCTTCATGATGGATCGCAGGCATTTGAGGTGGAAACGATCCAGAGTGCGTATGTGGTGGCGGTACACACACCACGTCTCAGAGGAGTATAGGAGGTTTGGCAGCACAATCGCCATGTACACTGAAATTTTAGTGGCCAACTTAAGGTCATGTGAGCAGAAAACCTTGGAACACAGCTTGCCGAATGCCGCAGCTGCAGCACCGACCCTGTTACTGATCTCGACATCAAGGTCACACTTGGATGTTACAGTGCTCCCCAAGTAACGAAATTTATCCACCTGCTTCAGCACATCCTCATCAAGCCTTATGGTCAGAGACTCGCGATCGTGTATGTCCAGAGACATCACCTCTGTCTTATTGACGCTGATCTTTAGGCCGAATTTACGGCAAGCTTGGTGAAAAACGGACATTAGCTGTTGCAGGCCGACAGGGGATTCTGCTACAAAACACAAGTCATCAGCATACATGATCTCAGTAATTAGTGCATACGAGACCTTGGTGCGAGCCTTAAGTCGAGCCAGGTTGAAAAGGCTACCATCCGTGCGGAAGCGGATGCGGACTCCTTGGGAAACAGTTTGTAAGACCTCTCTAACTACCACCGCAAAGTACAAAGCGAACAGAGTAGGTGCTAAGACACATCCTTGCTTCACACCACAGGAAACGGGGAAGAAGTCCGTCTGTTCACCGTCTACGGCGACGCAGCATTGCATGTCGTCATGCAGGAGTCTAAGGAGTCTCACAAACTTCTCCGTGCATCCGAGCTTTCCTAACACCAACCATAGGGCTCCACGAGGCACGCTGTCGAAAGCCTTCTCTAGGTCAACAAAGCAGAGGTACAGCTGACGCCCCTGTTCTCTACTCTTTTCTTGCAGTTGACGCACAGAGAAGATCGCTTCGCATGTGCCTCGGTCCGGTCGGAAGCCAAACTGGGTTTCAGGCAGTATCTTTTCAGATAAACCCTTTAGGCGGTTCAGAAGAACTCTAGCAAAGACCTTTCCAGGGGTTGATAGGAGCGAAATACCGCGGTAGGAGTTGCAGTCAGACCGGTCACCCTTGTTTTTGTAGAGAGCACTTATGCGCGATACTTTAAAGATATCCGGAACGCGCTCCTCCTCCCACATAAAAACAAACAGTTCCCATATCGACGTGTGCAACTCCTCTCCGCCGTACTTGACCAGCTCTCCCGGTATAAGGTCGATGCCAGCCGCCCGTTTGTTTTGTTGCTGTCTGATGGCAGTAACAACCTCCTCACGCAATAGTGGCTCATCCAGCTCAAATGCAAGAGGGAGTTGAGGTATTAAGCCGATGCTTTGTAGATCAGCTGATCGATCCACATTCAGCAGAGTGTCAAAGTGCTCCGCCCAGCGCTTTAGTACATCCTCCTTGCTCGTCAACAGGTGCCTGCCGTCTGACGACCTTAAAGGTACCTTTGCATGGTAGGATGAACCAATCAGCTTACGCACCTCGCTGTAGAAGTCCCCGAGCTGGTTTGTGTCAGCGAGCCACTGCATGTAACTAGCTTTGTCCTGCCACCACCTATCTTTCATTTGTCGAGACAGCTTGCGCAATTCGAGGTGACTAGCTTTGACCGCCGCAACGCTTCCTCTTCGCCTTCTGTGCTGTCGCAGGAGATCTCGGTGATTGTTGAGTGCCGCCCGCAACACTTCATCATTCCCATCAAACCAATCTTCACTGCGACGGCTAATTTTACCCAGTGCAGTTGAAGCGGAGTCCATGATATGAGCTGACAAAGTTCCCCAGGCAGCATCAACATCACCCACCCCATTAACTGGCGACAGCTTCCCAGACAATACTTCAGCGTATTTCTTCCTCACCTCAGGATCTTCAAGCCTCCGCAAGTCCAAAGACGCAAGCTTTCTTATTGAAGATCTACGAGGACGACGGAGACGCAGTCGCAGCTTCGTAACAATGAGTCGGTGGTCAGTCCAGCAGTGCGCACCACGCATAACGCGGGTGATTTGCACTTGTCTGAAGTCACTTTGCCGTACAATAGCATAGTCGATCAGATGCCAGTGTTTGGATCTCGGATGCATCCATGTCATCTTGTACTTGGCGGCGAGTCGAAACATAGAGTTCGTAATTGCCAGACCGAATTGAGCACAAAAACTGAGCAGCAGCTGACCATTGCTGTTCATGCTGCCAACTCCATGTCTACCCAGAACTCCAGGCCAAGCCTCATAGTCCCGACCAACTCTGGCATTGAAATCGCCTAGCAATAAAACCTGCTCGTTGGCGTTTATGCTTGTAAGGCAAAGAGACAGTTCCTCATAAAATTTGTCCTTGATGTCATCAGCTTTGTCTAGCGTAGGAGCATAGACACTGATGACATTAAGGTAGTTGTCCTTGTCCAAGTGAAGGCGCAGTGTGGTCACGCGGTCCGAGATATGTACAGGGTACTCCTCAAGTCGCTTTACTAGGTTATTCTTGATGGCAAAGCCTACACCTGAACGCTGAGGTTCTGACGCAGCGGTACCTTTCCAGAAGAAAGTGTAGCCACCACCTACTTCCACCAGCTCCCCTTCATCAGCAAGATGGGTTTCGCTAAGAGCAGCCATATCCACATCGTAGCGATGAAGTTCCCGAGCTACTATGGCGGTCTTGCGCTCAGGGCAGGCATTGCCATCACGATCAAGAAGCGTTCTCACGTTCCACGCGCCGAAAGTCATAAAAGATATTCTCATTGCGTTTTTTCTGAAGCGTCGACCACGATTTGAGTGATGCGATGGCAGCCGCGGTTACTACCACCTGCTAAGTTGGGACGAGCATTTTTTTAGGGCATCTTTTCTAGCCCCCTCCACCGGCTGAGCGGGGAAAGCAGTGCCTCCCTAAACAGGGCTGCTCTGTCATCCCGGGTGCTGCCGAACCCGCGCTGTCGCCCCAAATGTGCAGCGCAGAAACGACCACGGCGTGTACTCACACCCCCGGGACCGCCCGTGTGCAGGTATCAGACAAAGTCTAGCTTACATCAAACTAGACCTCTCTACTTCTACCCATCGCCACAGGACTTTTGAGTTTCCGGAGTCCATTAACGGGAGCGGTCAAATGCGCAGGATATTTTAAGGTGCGCAAGCGTTCGCGCAAACGCAGGCGCACACACTCGTCCTTCCCCTCCCTGGATCAGTGGAACGGAAAACCGCTACGACTGAAGGAGAGGTCGGATGCTGTGTCTGGCCGACGGATGATAGAATTATCATTGAAGTTACGTATAGGTATACCAAATTTCAGCTCAATCGGTCCCCGGAAATGGTTCAAATCTTCCTTAGTAGATTTGACCCGAAGATACAAGTTAATAAAAAGCTTGCAAAATAAATAAATATCAGGGGTATCATAGAACTTTGTTTCTAGGTCAATTAGAATGAAATCTCATACAAATTGACCTAAAAGCAAAGCTATATGATTGACTTAAATAAAAGCTCTATGCTTGTACTATAAACACTAGACAACGATCATAGTAAACACATTAAACATATCATTTATAAACTTAAATACGTAAAACATCTAAAACTTAGGAACAAACACTCGCACTCTTCACACAGATATTATGCTATACCGGGAATCGAACCCGAGATCACTATCTTCGTAGGCAGGGTCACTAAACGCGTCGTAAAACTCAATTTACATGTAACTAACGACCGCAGTGATAAGTATTTTCAGCAGCACTAATGCGCGCCTCACCTCCTCGACGCTGGGCACGTTCTTGCGGCCGCCGCAGCGCAGCGTCTTGCGCAGGTTGGCGAGGCACACGGCCGCCGTGCCCTGGCAGGGCCGCCGCCGGTCCGCCGCCGCCGCCGACAGGTACTCCACCAGGAACGGCCTGCAACACCGATGCTCGGTTACACCACGTCGACTCACGACGAAACGACTTCGACTTCCCTCCCGCATTTTCGGTCGACTGTCGTTTGCTAATGGGTCGATTTCGTGTGGTCACGTGTAGCTGTTGTCCGTAACACCATACAGGCTAGAGCTACAAATAACCACACGAAATCGACCCTTTACAGGCGATAGTCATCACCAAACGGCTAGTTATTTATTTACTGGACGTCACACAATAATGGGTATCTATTATTTTATAGAAACAACATTCATCGAACCTATCATTACGAAGAAGTTTCATTTCACCGAAGCAGTTCTCACCTCATGACTTTTTTTGGTAGCCACAAGTCAAAATGAGGAACTCCTCCTACTGTTCCACAATAATTTGGGTGGATTAACGAAGACGGTCATTCGACCGTTCATTGTAAACATGCATGCAAGCTATCAATATTATAAGGACACTTGGACGTGGATCAACGTGGTCACTTCATGGCACTCACCGGAGCGTGTCGGAGCATGTGAAGTACGCGGCGAGGATGGACATGAGCCGCCAGGCGCGCTGGCACGAGTCCGCGGCCGGCGACCGGTTCGACGTGGTCTGCTTCATCAGCTGGCAGTACACCTCGTCTCGCAGCTCGGGCACAGAGTGGCAGTGCTGTAATATTACACACAGTTAACCACTTAGCGTCTGTATTATAATACAATTGTTATTCATTCTGCCGTAATACTAAAGAAGGCAGCCAACTGTCAAAGCATTCTATACTCTATTGGTGACCACATTAGATTTATGTAATGCTTATCTTATACTAAGTACTGAGTGCTCGGGTGCCATTCACCTTAACATAAACAAAAATAATACTATGCAGTTAGTCGCCTTCTTTGCTATTGCGGTAGCATTAACAACATTTGCAAAACTGCGTATGGATAGATGGGATGTTTTAAAAAAAAATGTACATACGAGTAATTAAGGGCTATAATTAAAACAAAACTTAATTGATTCAATTGTGTAAAGAGAGTTACCCATATAGTTTATATGACTAACTTTCGTTACACTAAGGACGCGATCGTAATTTTTGTTTTCATTAAGCCTTTAACTATGTACATTTTTTGAAAACGCACAGATACCTCTTTACCCACATGCACATCGATGTTAATTTAAGATGGGTGTATGTATGGCTGATTTAAGAAAATTTAGAAAACAATGGGCTGATAATAAAGTTACTAAGGGGTGTCTTTAGCATAGCCACAACTGAATTAATGAAAAACTGACGCTTGTTGTTTTAACGCGAAGTCTTACTGTACCGATATGTACTAAACAATGCTCTTCAAGTCATCATGCCCATTAAACAACATTATGTATCTTTTTAATTCGTTATACAAACATTTGTAATTACGTTTCTGTGTTTAACGGCATGTGCTGACGTCTGTTCTTTCTAATTATTGTTTTGTTTGTATCGGTGAGAACCTCGTTATGTAACCTGTATAATCACTTATCCTATAAGCCTTCATACGTGGAGGGATTATCCGATGGATTAAGGATTACCATTTTTAAGAGTTTGCTCTTAAGTAAGATTTTTAAGTCACTCTTTCTTTTGATATGTTTATAGCCTCGTAGTGTGATATACAAATTCAAATTCAATTTATTGCTTTTTCATAATGTCACATGCCTATTCTAAGAAAATACCGTAACACTATTAACCCTGGAGGTCACAGCAACATTAGGATTATTAATGATAATAACAATTAATGATAATAATAATTATTAAATATAATCTAATAATAATTATTATCATTAATTATCACAATTTATATTATGTTTGTTCTATAACAAGTTTTATACCGTTCCGGAAGCTCCCGTCATCATGTCCGCGACGGTTGGTCGTCTTCTATTTGCACAACTCTCTAAAGGAATATTAACATCACGATGACAAAGTAATTTTATATTTGACGGACAGAAAGGATCTGATGTAAGTCAATACTTTTGTGAGCAGAAGGCTGCGTATTTTAATAAGTTCTTGTAGATCAAAGCGTTTCATTCTTATGGCACATCATTGCTCTATGGTCATTGGATCTACACACATAGGTCAGCGTGTTGGCTGGCTTTACATGTTTAAATCAGAATTTATTATTGGCTCCGGTACATTTGGGTTTTGGGTGTTGTAATTATTCTCTCATTTATTCAGTTATTGAAGTATACACATTGAACTACAACATAGATGCCAAACGGCATCGCTAAACTATATACTATATAATATATTCGGCGTCAAAAACGGCCTCTTATGAAAATTTCAAAAGGTGCGATTTTTTGACGCTGAGTGTAGGTTTGAGACTTGAAAGGTCTATAAATTGCTTACCATCAGCACGGTGTAAACACATTTCACTTCAGTCAGGTCCTGGTGCATGGCTCGCTCATTAGGATTGAGGTCTCCGCAATAAGCCCTTATGCAGGTGAAGCACTCGAGCGCCGGGGGCGCCAGCGCGGGCGCCAGGCGCAGCAGGGGCGCCCTAAGCGCCGCCGCCTGCCATTTTACCACGTCGGTCTGCGCCTTCCACGTCCATTCGTTGCGCTTCGCCTTACTCTTTAGAGAGGAATCTGCTTTGAGGATTTCTAGTCTGTGAAAGAAATAGGGGTATTGTTAGGTGATATTTCATTAAACTTAGTTCCTATAGTTAAGTAAGTCTGTCGTTTTATTTAGTGCTGTTCTTTGTTTATCTTTGGATAGAAAAGGTCAAAAACATCTTAACATAAGTATAAGTTTTTTTAAATGTTGGTGTAACTTGGGATTTACAAGCCCTTTTTTAATTGCAGGAGCGTGTAATAAAAAATCTCCGATTTCAAATCTTCTGTATATTGTCAATAAGATATTTTTGTAATTAGCAACCGCATTGCTTTGGTTACTGTGGTATCCTTGGACTGTCTAGTGGGTATGGGGCTGATTTGATATTATCACTATTTTGTAGTTATTCAGTAGCTCATACAAAATATGGAAATAAGAAAAAACCATGATTGCTGTAACCGATTAGTACCATGACCTACAATACCCAAACTGAGCCTAATTCTTGTATTTAGGGTACTTCCTCGACGGAGATTTTTAATTATTATTTGACCCTAAGGTCCGTTAAAAAAATACATCGACTAATACCCCACTATACCGCGGAAATGTTCAAGTGGGGTGACACACCTATTCTCGTCATACCACACAGGTGGCGTGTGATAACTTTCATAACAGCGGATCCGCTATTTCCCTGGTCGATAATTACGTGTTGCGTGTTTGATTTGGGCACGTAGTCGACTAAACATCGAAAACGCTTGTAAAATTACACATTACTTTAATAAAACATTTATTTACATGTTATTGATAATGGAATAGCTAATTTTAACGTTTGTTTTGTTTCTATAGGCTGTATGTGAGTGAAGTATTGTGAAGTCGTCAAGGTGATTCAATGTATGGAGAAAAAATATCTATCAGTATTATTTTAGTGTAACAAAAAAAACTTTACAATGGTTAGATCTTCAGACAAAATATATTATACAACATTGGGCTGAACAATCCGGTACCATAGCTATGACTAGAGGTATAAGAGCGTGTCAAATATTTTTGAGCCCTAGTTTGAATAATTTATACGCATTACTTGTTGGTGACTGACATTTAATTGGACCCGCCTAGAGGGTTCTCTGATACTGAAAGTGATAATGTTGTTTATTAGTATCTTGAATATATTTAATACTTCTATTTACACTTCTCTAAATAACTTTAAGGGAAAACTCTTACGACCAAACGTTTATCGAATCTGCGTATTAACATGAAATTAATGCTAATCCTACATAATTTGGTCGATTTGACTGCACGATGTGCCAATTGGGCATTTATGTTAATTATGTTCCGTCCTGGTGGCCCTCGAGTAAGATTAATTTTGACACACCGGTGCGATAACTTTTCTTTTGCGTAAGATTTTCCTATGAGAGTACCCTATAATTAAATAGTTAATTACATAATAGTACAGTAGTAGTAGAGTTTTGCCCGTGTGGTTGCCGGGTTAGAATAGTGCCACTCCATGTCTTCCCGTGGATGTCGTAGGAGGCGACTGAGGGAATAAGGGCTTGTAGTACTGTTGGGCGATGGGCTTGCAACCTGTCACTAATACACTAGTAAACATCTCAGCCTACTTGTGCAAAATGTGGTTACAGAATTATTAACGTGTCTTTAGAGTTGTTTGTATTTATGTAGCTCTGCCTACTCCACTCTGGGAATGAAGGCGTGATGTTATGTATGCGATAATAGTAGGTACAGTTGTAGTAAACCAACAAACGACATTGTTTTTGGATGTAATAGTTCGTATTTATCTGTCTTCTCAGTCAGCTCGTTGGCACACCTTCAGCAAAAGTCGCTTATTCTTACGCAAAGATAGAATTAGTTTGATGACTACTACATAAAAGTATCCGTAGAAAATAAGGGAGTACTATATATGGTGTTTCTTATGGCATGGACTTCTCCGTGTGCCTTCGCACACGAGCGCCATTTTGACAATGATAGGTCACAGGTGACAATTCGCAATACATTGCAAAGTTAACAAGCTACGCCATGTATATTAAAATGTCACCTGTCATTGTCACGTTGGTGAAATAGGGGGCTGATGGCAAGTGGGATCTGAGACCCATAGACATTTGATTTGTCAAGACTACAATTTTCAAACTGCAATCCTAAGACCACAAATACGGGTAGGTAGGGGTTGGCGACCCTGGGAACTAATATGGAATGGCTTTATGCTAGTAATTTCACTGGGTGTCTTATCCCCACCCCGGAACACAATGTGAACGGTATTGCTTGGAGGTAGGTTAAAGGGTAAGATGGTGGTAGCGATTCTGACGGACCTTGCACATGGTCCTGCCGCCACTAAAGTTATTTTTAAATAACAATAGGTAAAGGGGAGTAGGGCTAAACTATTATTATTTGGTGTCTTCTATAGTGTGCTTGTGTTGTTCCCAAGTGTCGTTTTTTGAAACGTTGGGTAGTTGGAAACCTACGAAAGTTTATCAACCCAACGAATCTTTGTATTTTAATTAATGTAAATTGACCTGGTCCCTAACTAAGCTTTACGCTTGTACTATGAGTACAAGACAACATAATACACATACATACCTACATTATGCAAGTAAATAAATAAATACGTATATACAGCGTGTACATTTCATACGGGCATATATTTTATCCTGACGTAGTTAACGATCATACAAATCATGTGAGAAAGATATTTTGTTGGTAACTTTTATTATTGAGGAGCAGTAAATTTTTTAAAGTTTGTCTTAGGAGCAATGTACGAAGTGTGCGAGCGTCCATCGGTCGTCAATGTATCGCCTGTATCCAAGTGCAAGGACGAAATGTGTGGAAACTAAATACCAATCTCAGGCGAGTGCACCGCCTGCATTAATGACCGAAATTTTTGACTTTCATGGGCGAAGTAAACAAATGGCGAACCATAACAATTCGTGAGCATAACATGACTATTATGTAGATGCTTTAATTTAATTGTCCAATGTCATACATTGCTTGCTGAATTAATTAGTAAGAAAAAAAGAAATACAACTAATGTTGCTGTTACACACGTTTTTATGTTAATTAGGGTGTATATTAACTATTGTTAAAATATATGCCCGTATGAAATTTACACGCTGTATGTACATAGAAAAACAACTAAGACTCGCGCTCATCACACTATTATTTGCAATTATCGGGAATCGAACCGGGACCGTTATTGTACCATACCACCCACGTCATCATAAAGTTGAATTAAAACTCCTTAAATTCTAAACTAACTAAATAACTAATTAATAAATATTTATTCATCACAAACACACAACGAAGACACACGTTTCTGTCCAATCGCAGCACACACACAACACATCACCAAAATAGAAGCTCACAGTAAATTGACGGTCTCATCATCGGTGCTCTCCGCGGCGTCATCACCCGCCGGGCGATCGCCCGACAGGCTATCACCCGAGATATCCGACTGATCACCGCTCGACTCGGCCGACATGGTTCGACTGCGGCGCGCGCGCCGATCGGCGAAAGTACAAGTATCGATGGGAGGAACCGATCACGGATTACGATACGAATAATTTTACATTTCATTTCGGCTTTCAAATGTTTGTTTATGTTCGGCCTTCGTTGATTACGCGATGTATGTTACGCGAAACGTTTCCTGCTAATTCGTTTTTCAGCCGAGCGTGAAGCTATTGATTGCGATGGAACGTATTACAGTGACAAAGGAAATTATATTTTACTCATACGGCAATCATTTACTCATACAAATATAAGCACTTAGAGAAGAAAGGATCGCAAGCAACACCTCGTCTAGCTTTTCGAAGAATCCTAATAAATGATAAGGCATGTTTTCAATCAAAATAAACATAACACTCTGTCGCGCCATCCTTCTTCCAATTAGCTTTAAACTCAATAGACAACACGTACATATTTATCGCGTATAAAATTAATACGGATACGACCTACCACAAACAATAGCCACGATTCCACGATAAATTTCATCTTTATTATTTAATCTACTTTGTACTCTCAGCCATGTGCCTGAATTTATTCACACCTCTACGCTGCGAAGATCTCTAACTGTCAGATGAATAGGGAAAGGCAGCACCACACCGTCGCAATTACATTTGATCGACGTTCGTTTTAATTGTCGCCGTACGCGCAACCCACAACGGCGTGGCTAATCGGTCGAAGCCTCTTGCAACAATTATAGATCCGACACACTTGACGATGGGACAAACCAATTAAGCTGATCAAATAATTACTCAACTTTTACTGTAGCTTACACAACATCTTTTGGGGAGGTTAAACATTATAACTTACAAGTATAAGACTTCACGTCATGTCGATAAACATATATTTATATGGGACTTAAGTTCTTCATTCTTAGTAGATTTAATCAGCCTCAACATATTACGTACAGACGCATGAAGAGTCCTTCAGCGACAACTTATAATTGCAAACTCTATTATACTGTTAAGGTTATGAATGTTATGATCGACCAGTTCCAAGAACTCAAAGTAGAGTTAATTTTGAATGAATACCCGAGACCGTAGTGTTAAATATGTTAAAACAAAGCAAAATAAACTAGGCAGAGAGAAAGCGCACGTCCGCACGAAGATCACACGATTCGTGCGAGAAGCGACACCAACACGCGCAATTTCGGAAATGGTGGGAAATGCGCGATAACACACGGCGAAGGGCTGAAGGCTTCTGATATGACGAGAGCAGGCACGCACACACGATCTCATTACAAAATACGTTGGTAGTGCACGAAATATGTATACATTATAAGTTATTGCTTCTGTTATAACAGACGCAGTTCTAGCAACGGTGAGATTTATGCGATTAGCTCGAGTTTTTATGTCTGAGTCTTGGATGTTTTTTGTGTTTAATTATGTAGGTATTTATCTATTTAAGTGAATATGTTTATTTATTTATTTATTTTATGTGGTGCAATACCATGATGTTAACACAATAACAGTAACAACATAAATCACAATCCAGATCAATAACAGCTAACAGCACTTTTACAATTGTACACGACATTTGTGTAGGACATTTATAGACCGTACAGTACTAAAATATGACAGAAATAGAACAACTTCTAGGTACAAAGTAATTTTAGTTACTTTGTTTCTAAAAGTATGACATTAACGTTCAAATAAATGTTTGCATTCGGATCAATGTTCAAATTATTATAAAGACAACTCATTCTGATGAGGGACGCATGCATCGTTAAATTATTGTTAACCGTCGTTTCTCGTCGTCTAGTACCCATACTTAATACAAGCCTAGAGCTTAGTTTGGGATTAGGTCTATTTGTGTCAGATGGTTTCACTGATATTTACTTTTCTATATCGATTTTCAGTTGTATTATTAACTACTAATCATGAAACCCTAATGGTATATAATAGTAAAAAAAGCAAGTAAATAGACACTTCAAAACAAAGACAATTCACGGAAAAGCGCACACAATAATGCGATCACTACAGTAATTTAGGGATAACAGCTATCTTAGCGAGAGTCACTCCACTTATGTAAAACACAAAACACAGTTAGCGAGTTGTAAACACCCGGGATACTTGCAAGTAGTGCTTGAGCCGCACCAGCGCCGCGCACGGCATGTTCCACGGGAGTCCCGCGACTGTCCCCTCGAGGTTAGGGCTCCGCGTCACGCCCGACCGAGCCCCGACGCACAACTAACGAACCAGGGCTGTGCACACTTTTTCCGAAACGTTTTTATAGCGCATTGTCTTCTCGTTTGAATACACCTGACAAAACTCTTGCCCAAGATTCTCATTACGAAAAACTCTTTTCGCACAATTAGGTCACTTGATGCGTACGACCGTTGTATGTTGATTGTTAGCTTATCAAGCCGATCTAGTGGAGATTCCAGCAAGAATGGTGGTCCACTCATCATACAAGTTTGTTGGAAATTGAGGCCATGTTTTATAGGCGGATATCTTCATCTTTATGCGACTAAAGATCAGGTGATATATCTTCGGTGGTGATGCTATGATATATTTTTTAAAATTATAGTTTCTATAAAACGATAAATTGTAAATGTTACGTGATAAAAAGCTCTATGAATATTAAGTTATTGGGAGTAAAAATTAGTTCAAAATATGCATAATTATATGATTCTTCATGCTCTGCTACATATACTTATAGAATCAATTTGCATATGGGCGAAAAGCGACCAATAGTTCTTCGATATTAAGAATTATAATAATTTATGACTATGATATTATTTTGCGTTTCTCTTTAGCTTCTGTTTTGAAGGTTATAACGTGTTTCATAATTAATTTAAGGATAGCAAATTCCGCTAAGTTTATAAAATGAAGTAAATGAATAGTAAATATAACAAATGCAACCCTGAAGGAGAAATGGCAGACGCAAAAACGCTTCTAGCGTTAACATTCCGAGAACATGCGCGAGCGCATTGAATGTAAATACGCGCGTGGAAAAGTAACAGTACAATTAAAAGGCTATAGAACGCATCGCGATACTGGTAAGGTTAGGTGTATGTCTTTCATTAACCCACTCGTTGCTGAGAACACGATATAACGATGAAAGGGCCCACCTTCAGAAAATATCGAAAATATAAAGATCAATTTTAGCTCTGAAGTTTATGTCAGAACGAACGGATTAAAAGTACATCGCTCACTCTTCCAAGCATATTCGCGTCTCACTCACATAGTAATAAGAAGGTATCAGTAGTAATTAGAGATTGGTTAATTACGATGTTAACCTTTATCAGATGGTTCAGGCGCTGTAATGGTGTAAATGTCATGCTCGACCCAGGCCGAGACAATGGGGCTGAATGGAGTGAAATGGAGCTGGTAGCGGACACAGAACAATGTTTAGCGTAATGATACTGAACGGTGTGAGAGGCCACAAGTGTGAGGGTCTTTCAGATCCTGTTTCAAGAGGTAGCTTGGTGTTGAGGGTTAGGTATGGAATATCCGTTATATCATAACAACATTTCAGAGAAGAAATCAATTGAATTAGCATCTTTGGAGCCATGTCCACATCAGCCATGTCCGATATCTGCTTATCATACGAGTTTATGTACATTCGAGTTACCCTTTTGCACCTTATTTCAATGGGATAAGGTGCAAGTGTACACATATATGAGAACTCGACTGTTTATAACATGTGCATAGCTACATTATAAAACTCTTCAATGAATGACTGACTGACAGACAAGACAGCATAAACTTACTTATACCAACCCTTATTTCACCATCCTGACATTGACGACACGCTAGCCTAGTTGGGAGTGACCCTGCCTTCGAAGCTAGGTGTCCTGGGTTCAAATCCCGGTAAGGGCAGATATTTGTGTGATGAGCACGAGTATTTGTTCCTGAGTCTTGGATGTTTTCTATTTATTTAAGTATTTATTTCTCTATATACGTATGTTTATCGTTGTCTAGTACCCATAGTACAAGCCTAGAGCTTAGTTTGGGACTAGGTCAATTTGTGTGAGATTGTCCTGTGATTATTATTATTATTATTATTATTATTATATGTGACAGTACAGTCCAGTGTACATGGCACAGCGTATACGAATCTTAGTGATGTGAAAACGAACCCTGCAATGTATAGTGAATTGTCAATTTAAACTGTCATTGTCAGTATGGTGAGAAAGGGGGAAAGTCGACCTAGGCGGTGAACTCGTACCTGGATAAAAAAAATGCCCGAATAGGAAAACGAGGAATAACCAGATACGAATTCTACGTTCACAAAGTCGCAGACATCCTCTAGTAATGTATAAAGTACATGTCAAAAGAGTTGTAGAGTTAAACTTACTATCGTCATAATTTTAGTATGTACCTACTGTCGCTACTACTACTTCTACTACTCAGATAAGTCCAAGTCTAGCCCATTTCTAGTCATAACTAAATGGGTTATACTTATAAATTATAATATAGTGCAGGATGATCACAAAAACTGAAAGTGGAGGTTGGTCAAAATAGATCTGTATAAATGTCTCCTGTTCGGAGTCAAATAGGCAAAATATTTTTTTACACAAACACTGCCTGCACTGTGCCATTGTGGGTGCCATGGAAGAATATTATAAAACCTAAGCTACACGTGTAAGATTTGTAAACAAACTAATAGTCAAAAAAAGGCAAGTAATATTATTAAATTGTTATTATTTACACTTTGGAAGATTTCTTCAAGTAATATCGACCTCAAAAGCCTTCGGTTACATAATCAATTTGTATAATAATGACACAAAACAATGTCGAGAGGCGTAAAGCAATTTGGGAAATGATGTATTACAGAGGTCGTTAGTGGGGCCTGGGCCAGGGAACCGAGATTATGTATCGAGCCGAAAAGTAAATTGATATCTTTCGGGTACGCTTTTACCGTGATGCTATAATCATAAATATTAAATTATACGTTAACAGAATTCATTGGATAACTTATACAAGAGTTTGGAAATATTTTATTGCTAATAGGAAATTTAAATAACAAAGCAAACAAACTAACATGGAGTTGGGTCGAGTGAAATGAGGTGAGGCTAATGGAGATGATCGAATAAAGGCATATATTAAGACAGTGGTACAGTGTCCTAAAATGCCCTAAAATCGGACATGAGAAGTGGCATGGGAAGGAGTCTAACCTCGAAATGGTTCGGCCAAACACCAAGCTATAATGGACGGAATGGATGGACAGGGGTGAGGCAGCATACAAATACGTTGATGAATACAGATGGCATGCCATGACTGTTTTTTTTTCGAATCTACAACTGTATCTGTGCTCTCTGAGCAGGCTGCTGAAAGTTGGAACAACGGAACACGCGATTTATCTGTATGTTGGTTGTCACACTAAGATAAGTCTTTTCATTATGACCATTGGTTAATTTCCGTAAAGAGAAAACTATAATCTTGCTCCATAAATATAATAAGTGGGCTAACAAGACATTAAAGCCGGGCAGTAATGTAACGTGCCAGATGGCAGAGATACGGTCAAACGAAAAGTGATGGGCGAACATCGGGAGCGTGACGCTGCGTTTGCGCATACGCGTTGCTAATAAGAGTTTGTGTTCACTAAAGAAGTCTTCTGAAGTTCAAGAGAAAAAGGGTATAAGTATATACGGTAACTCATCACTTCATCGAATGTCTGCTGGAACTTGAAAATATTTTCAGGGTATCTTAAACATTATTTACGTAGGTTAGGTTAGGTAAGATGTTTGAAAAATAGCGTTCGATGAAATGAAATGATAAAAATTCGATGAATAATAGGGGTGTCTATCATCACCCCTATTATACCATATGATTTATGATTTATTCTATAAGCATATTAGGCACAATCTGGCCAGAGCCGGTAGACACGGCCACGGACACCGAGGCGGCCGACGCCATAGTCGAGGTTGTGCCAAAGCGCAAAACGCTTTCTCCTCAGAGCACGATGAGGACAAGGGGTAGGCACGCTGGCCATCGGCGAGGGCGAAAGCGGGGATGGTTCTTCGGGGCTTCGCTAAAATGACGAAACCAATTCTCGCATCCTCCAAACGAACGGTTTGCTCTTGATTAACTCTTGCCTTTAGAAGACGAAAGTTTAGTCGACGATGAAGCGAGCTCACCCAGAAGAACCCTATTCACCCTAGCTTTAAATAGGTTCCCATCCAACAGCTAGCTTAAGAACACCCTCAGTTTCAGGTCTCAGGTTCAGAGGCCAACAACACGGCCATAGTCCTCATCCAGGACCCGTGGGTCAGGAGGGCCATATGCGAGCTCCGAAACATCGGCGGTAGGCTCACTGTCTACATGAGACCGGATAACCCACGGTACTGCATTTACAGAACTAGAAATAGTATCAGCTACATGCATCAGCCTATACAGGGTGACTTCAAATTGGTAATACAAAATCAATGTTTTACACACATTTCCCCTAAATTTAGCCCCTCAATTAAGTCTCATACTTTTAAAATAATCAGAAGTATTTTTAAAAAAAAATTTAAACTATCCCATTTTTGTTGGCTTAACATGGTTATCCTACCATAATAATTAACAAAGAAGTTTAAAGAATTTCAAATGAACACTCTCCTCTTTGGTTATCCGTCGCAATTTATGAAGAAAACATGTTTTGATTAGTTGATAACATCGAGTGACAGGTATGACAGTTAGGTATTTAATGTAGTGTAACCACACTTTGGGACTTTAATTATTTGTTTTGTTCGAAAATTAGCATTAATTAAATACAGTTAATTTTAACAAAGGGGTTAATGTATTATACTGTGTGGCATTAACTAAGCCACAACCAAGTGTTTTGTATTACCAATTTGAAGTCACCCTGTATACCAGAGATAGTTTAGTGGTGGTAGGACCCTGTGCAGAGTCCGTCCGGATCGCTACCACCATCTTATCCATTAACCACCCGCCAAGCAGCGGTGTTCGCATTGTTGTGTTCCGGCGCGGGGATAAGAAAACCGGTGAAATTACTAGCATAGTGGCATAGCATCTTAGTCCTCAGGGTTGGCGATGCATTTGAGGTCTTAGGATTATAGTCTTGAGAATTCAAATGTCTATAGGTCTTAGATTCCACTTACCATCAGGTGGCGTGAGTGCCCGTATGCCTTCTCCTTAACATAAAAAAACGATAGAGGATCTATCGCCACACGACATGACAAGACTGGTGATTCACTGCGAAGAGTTCCAAGCTGCAACTGATTGTGGCTACGGAACGGACTCAAATGTATACCACCTGGGGTGTGAAGTCCGGCAACAACAGAGGAAAGCTACTCGTAGAATATCAACAAACCTTAACATTCTTAACACATGCTCTGAACCCACATTCATAAATAAACTAAGAAGAACACAATTATTGACTTAATCCTAGTAACCGAAGTGGGTAAGGACCAAAAAGTTGGCCACGCTAACTCACTCAATTAAATTTTCTATGAAACTTTTCCGTTGTGACACGAAAATTAGCCATACCTTTGTAGGGATAATTTTCGCGTCACAACGGAACTTTTTTCATTCTTGTTGTTTGTATGGTTAACTACGCTTAACTATGGTCTAACTACTTGGTCCTTACCCAAGTAACTTCGAAGTACATCATAAACTGGTACACGTCATAATGTTTTTATGACGTGAAACACCAAAGCCTGATTGTAAGTAGGATCTATGACCCACAGACATAACTCTCTCAAAACTACGGCCTTAAGACTGCAATCCTAAGACCGCAAATGCGTTGCCAATCCAGAGGACTAAGATGGAATGCCCAGAGGAATAATTTCACCGGTTACCTATCTTAGACGACACGCTAGCCTCGTTGGTAGTGCTCCTGCCTTCGAAGCTGGAGGTCCTGGGTTCAAATCCCGGTAAGGGCAAATATTTGTGTGATGAGCATGAGTGTAGTCTTAGATGTTTTCTATGTATTTAAGTATGTATTTCTCTGTATGTATAAGTATGTTTATCGTTGTCTAGTACCCATTGTACAAGCCTAGAGCTTAGTTTGGGACTTGGTCAATTTGTGTGACATTGTCCCGTGATATTATTATTATTATTATTATCCCGACACCGGAACACAACAATCCGAACAGTGCTGCTTGGCGCAAGATTAAAGCACAAGATAGTGGTAGCGATCCGGACGGACCTTGCTCTTACCGAGTTCAATTTTTAACTACGTCATTAATACACATTAATGCTGTGTTTCCACCAGAGCTGTGCGAGGTAGCGGAGGGGTGTGTGATGAAAAAATCCACCAATAGGAGAGCTGCGCTCAGCGAGGCTAGGAATACTACTGGTGTATTTTTTCCCCGCACACCGCTCCGCTATCTCGCACAGCTCTGGTAAAAACGCAACCTAATACACGTTCATATAATTACGCCCGCGAACAGAAAACTACAATTATCACTTAATGAATAGGTACTCTAGTTTGTATTTGTGAGTTGTTTGACCAAACATAACGGACGCAGTTAACGCATGGAGTATTCATTTCGGATTTTGAGTACGTGCCGTCATGGTGGCTGAATAACTTGTGGCTGGTTCACAGTCACACTTTAACTAACGGAAATATCCGATTAAGGCTTCATTAGACGAATAAAAAAGGCGATGCGCGAATTAGTAATAAATCCAACAAAGGTTAAAATATATTAAGAAAAACATCTCGCACAAGTTGACTTATTTTAGAGATAAGAGATATTTGACCTTTTAATAATTGATATCATAAATAAATTAGCCTCCCGCCCTTCGTTCCGGGTTAAAGTCCTTCCTCTTGAATCACTCTATCTATTAAAAAAAACCCGCATCTAAATCCGTTGTTTTAAAGATCTAAGCATATATAGGGACAGACAGCCAGCGGGAAGCGACTTTTTTATACTATGTACAAGTATATGATAAAAAACACTAACTAGTTATTTCAATTGTAAAATCATTAAGATATTAAAAATAAAAAATTCAATGGTTAAAGCACGCATGACAGATTATTTCTCAAGGAAGTAATTACTTGCTGACTTAGAATACTGGAATTATTTAAATTCATTTAGATTCGTTAACATTTTTAATCCAGACTTGACCCTTGATCATGTGGACTTCATGTTTTTACTACATTCAAATGAAGGATATTTTTTTAAGTTCGTCAGAATTTTTGGATATATTTAATTAATTATTGACGTTGAAATTTTTAATGTTATATTATAAGTTATAAATGATTATAATAATTGACGAAACGCTGGCCTAGTTGGTATAGTGACCTTGAATTCGAAGCTAGGGGTCCTGGTTTCAAATCACGGTAAGGGCAGATATTTGTATGATGAGCACGAGTATTTTATTGCTGAGACTTGGATGTTTTCTATGTATTTAAGTATATTATTACTCTATATATGTAAGTTTATCGTTGTCTAGTACAAGCCTGGACATTGTGTGACATTGTCCAGTGATATTTATTCATTTTATAATAATGCCAATTTATCTAACGTCTTCTTAGGCTCTTGTGGAATCAAGACGTTTATTCACAACAACCACATATTGCAAGAAGCATACAATTTTAGTAAGTGTACTTACTCAGGACTTTGTCGGAAGTGATCTACAGCGAACTGCAGCAGTGGGTGTCTTCCGTCATGCTGCGGTGTCATCTGCTCTCTCCTCTCATCCCTCATGTCTCGTTCTCTGTCCCGATCCCGCTCCCTTTCCCGCGGCGGCGACGCCTGCGCGCGCCGCTCCGCATGCTCCGTCTCGTCGCGGGACTCCCGGGTCTCTCTGGAGTCCCGCATGTCGCGGAGGGAGTCCCGGGATTCCCGGGAGTCGTTTCTCTCTCTCACGTCGCGTTCGAGTCGCTCTTTAGTGACTCCATTTGTGATCGCCTTTGGTTGGATCTGCAACAAACAAGAGACTATTTAGTTTTATTTTGTCTTTGGTGTAGTTTTGACATTACTTCCTTAGGAGTATCTGTCCAAGAAGAAATTAAATAAAAATCTTAGATTTAATTAGGAGTAACATAAATAGTTAGACCTAGAGAATTCTTAAGAGAAACTTTCTTTAGGTACGAGTTCCCTAAGGGGGCTAAATATCCATTAGTAGGTACAGTGCAATAACTCTTGAAAAGACTTTTTAAGAGCTTTTTACCTGGTAGAATTATAGACCCCTGTGCCTGTAATGCAAAGTTAACAATAAAAAAAATGCATTAAACTTTGAACATTTCATTTTCATCAGTAAGGTACCTAATTAAGAAAAGGACAGTACTTATAAACGTACGTTATGCCTTCTCTATTATCGAACTGTTACCGAACCCCAGTATCGCATTGTTTTCCGTCGTGTTCAAATTGGTATTTGACAAAAAATAATTCCATTTCACTCGTTGCAACAATCTTCTTTCTCTTCATGTGGAAATTAGAAAGCATTACGTGGAAGCGAAATGCAAGTTATTTCTATTGTAAAGTTTAAGGTGCAATCGATTACTTTGCAGTATAGTTAATGCAATCTAACTTTAGTCTTCATAATTGTTTCATTCCATTATTTTCAGCGTGCCCTGTGTATCGTCGCGTTTATTGCTGTGGTTAAATGTACGAGAGTGCGACAGTGAAGAAAACTTTAACTAAAAGCTTATTGTTAATAAACAGTCTGGATTACTTAGGAATTATAAGATTTTGGGGGGTATTTATCTTCTCTTTAAGATATTAACAGAGATGATAAAAATCTCTATCTTACCGTGACTGAGTATTTATTAAGATATACTATATTTTGGATACTTAATACCTATTGAATTATCAACAAGTCTCTTTATTTCAGTAGCTCTGCCTACCCCACTTTGGGAGTGACGGCGTGATATTATGTATGTATGTCGGTAATACGTATGTGTGTTTTTATGATTAAACGTATAAAAATGACGCGAGAACTAACATTTGCGATAGTAATAGAGTTTGTCCCTATAGCGATGTTTGAACCAACATCTTTGCCACAGTAAGCCCACCATCAGTTATCACCAGTGATCGGAATAGTTAGAGCTCATTTGCCTAAACTTAACTTGACAGATGTTCATTTAATAATGTATCCCCATCTCACTCACGCATGAATGCACATGCCTCTATCTATTTCAAACACTGGTCAATCACACACCTGCACCTGTATCCGTAAGAGAGAACCACCATCGCGCGCGATCGCTATGGCATCCACTCGTGCGCACGAAAGCGTGGCGTCCGAGCGCTAATACATTCTGTCTGCGCTTGCGCTGTGACGGATGCCGCTAGGGCTGCTACCCCCAATTCTACTGGTAATAACTTGCATTGAAGAATCTAAAGTATACAATATTGATCCAAAACTTTATAAAATAAATACAATCATACATACATACACACTATCACGCCTTCATTCCCAGAGTTGTTGGCAATTCTGTAACCACGAAATAAATAAATGTTATAATAAACTAAAACCCGTCTTCAAAACGCAAGAAATAAGTAACTTCTTTTAAAATGATAGGTCAGTGCAACTGAATTCGGGTTTTGGTTAAGAATATTGTGGGACGCCGACTTCAGTTAGACTGACCTATTATCTATAATTTTAAAACAAGTTACTTCTTGATTTTTGAAGACGGTTTTTAGTTTTTAAAAACCTTTATTTTATTTCATACCTTATTGTGTTCATAATAATATTGTTATCTCGTCCACATATTAACTCACTAACGCCCGCTGTTCTCGCTGGAGTACAGCTTATGCATTTCAAAATGTACCTTACTTACAAGCTAAGGTGTATTTTGCATATCCAAGCGTGTACATAGATGGCGTATATGGGTTAATTCGTATGATATTTTGAGGAGTTCCCTCGATTTCTCCAAGATCCCATCATCAGATCTTGACGTGCTGGAAATGGGACCAACTAACAAGTATACCCAATCCAACAAAAAAAAAACAAATCGGTCCAGCGGTCTTTGTGTAATCGAGGAACATACAAAAAAAACCCGATGAATTGACAACCTCCTCCTTTTTTTGAAGTCGGTTAATAAGGTACGCATTTTGACTCTTTGATACGTCCATCTGTTTGACCGTTTAATTGTTTAAATCTACGAAATAGATTTTGATGCGGTAAACACAAAAATAATAAATCTCACCTGGACGATGCTGAGGTTGGTCGCTATAGTTATGAATATACTTTGTGGTCGATTGTAATAGTTACAAATCAAAATATGATAGATCTTAATAAGTATAACTACACCCATACTACAAGCCTAGAGGGACTATTAGGTTTGTGTGTGAATGTTTCCACATTTTTTTTTTGCGATATTCCCTTGTCTTCATAAATTTCTAATATACCTACCGTTATTTATGTAATGTAAACACTTTATTGAACAAAACACAATATTTACGGGATAGGAATGTACAAAGGCGAACTAATCACTTTAACGGATCTCTTTCAGCTAATCTTTGGGTGATTGAGAAAAATAAGAAAAGCAAAACGAGTAGACATCATTTTATCGACGTGATAGACGCAGATTAAATACTTATTTAGTGGAAAATTATATTCAATTTCATTAAGCTTCCACCGCAAGTAACGCTCTACAAGAAAAACGAAAAACTGCGAGCCACCTACGTGACATGTAAACTTTTTCAAATGTGATGATTTTTTGATGGGGCAACCCTGTGACGTATATTGCTAACATGGGATGCTGTTGCCTCTGCCCACGGCTTTCAGGGGGGGTGATTCTCTCAACACAGCGCTGCGTCGATCTTAATGGTGAAGTTTTTTCTGGAAAGTTTAAGAAGTCCCGTCGGAGCGTACAAAACACATTTTAGCGCGTGCCTTCTCAATTAGGCAGCTTTATACGACACTGAACTCGACTCACCTGCCTGCTGCCTAATTGAAAAGGCACGCGCTAAATAAAATGTGTTTTGTACGCTTCGACGGGACTTTTTAAACTTGCCAGATAAAACTTCACCATTAAGATCGACGCAGCGCTGTGTTGAGAGAATCAACCCCAGAGAATAGTTACGGCTGGTGAAATTCAGCCCGTTTGGGTAACAGCTACTAATCTTTTGTTATAATCGCTTGGCTGCGTTTACTTACGTGTACGGACAAGACCCTTCATTAGTTATGAACACCACGCAATAATCTAATAACCACAGATTACGAGAAAGTTAACTTTACGCAGACTAAAGAGCGTTTATGCCGTAAGATTATATCTAACGTTAGACAATTCTTATTATATGTATGCATTTTTTTTATGAATTTAAATAATAATTTCTAAAAAAGATAGAAACTGAACCGTTTAAACTGAATTATTACGTTGTAATCTACACTTAATATTAGAACGAGGAAAGATTTGTATTTTTGTATGTTTGTTATGTTTGTATAGAGTAAACTCAAAAACTACTGGACCGATTTTGCAAATTCTTTATACTTTTTATTTTTCTACGCGGGCAGAGTCATGGGCAACGACTAGTGTAATAAAACTGTAAAACTTAAGCATTCAAAATACGATAACCTGTTAGCCGAAATCCGGAGGTATAAAATACCCTTTTATCCCGAAAACCTATGTGAAAGAGATCACGAGCAAAACCTAGCAGTCTAGAGCTTTAAGTTAACAGCCTAGGAGTTCCCAGCCAAGGTTTACCCTTCGTGGTAATTGGAATGGGTTGACAATACCTACGTGTGTACCACGGTATATTTGTAGCTACGCGAAGATTAGTCTATTGGTAAATCGATATCATTACAATTATCAAAATATCGATAATGATCAATTTTTCAATAGACAGTAGTAGGTACCTTAATCCTTCTCTTGAGGGTCTTCCTGCTCAGCGTTCGGATGATATCGTAAAAGTTCTCCATGTCAACTGTAGTCACACTACAATCGTTCGTTTCGTTTCGTTAATCCAAATCGTTATTCAACAACAGAACCAATAACTTATTTTTTGCGTTGTTTTCATATTGAATTGCACTGCACTTTGCGTATTAATCGATGACTAGTGTGTTTTTGGTTGAGTGCACTTCCCGCGCTGCGCCGGCGAAGTGCAGCGGCGGTGTGCGCGCGCGCCGGCCCGCCGCCGCCATCTTTATAAATATTGATGCAATCTCAATGCGTGCTCCGATTAATCGGCAATTTCTTTCACATATCGAATTCCTAGACAATTGTCGGTTTTTGCGGATGTGATTCATGTGTCTAGAGAAGCGATGGTTAAAAGCATTGTTATGTTCTAATTAAATAAAAGCATTCAGTATTTACTTTAGTGATTTTAGCTTTAGATAGATTTCACGCGTACGGGTGATTCTCTTGAATAACTCGCTTAGAATTCGACGCACCGATTATTAACCAGCGAGTTGAAGTTGTCCAGTCAGAGCGTAAAAACGGTGTCCCCTTGTTTCACCGAACTTCACTTCACCTAAAGCTATTTTCTGCTGAACTGAAACCTTATTGATTTCAGATTAAATATTAATATAACTACTACTAACCTAACCTAACCTACGTAATACGTATTATTACGTAGGTTAGGTTAGGTTAAATCGTGGGTATAACAAAACCTAAATTCCTGCGCCTAGAAAACCCTGTCGAAATGAAAGTTCTGCAAAGTGATACGTTCTATAAAATCGTAAACCCGTAAAAACAGTTTAAGGGCGTGCATTCTCGGCTTATCCGCTTTGCCGGTCACTCGATCGACCGTTCGGCAGAGAACCGATTTTAAGAGGACTGTGAAGCAAAAAGAATCTATACAAAATGCGATAACATTTTTCGCATCTAAAACGTTGTCCAATTTTTTTGTTTTTTGTTTAATTATATTGTAGATATTATGAAAAACTAAGACTGTACGTTTTCTTTTCCAAGAAATATTTATTGGAGAGAAAAAAAAGTAAAAAAACAAAAGCTGAAACGTACAGACATAGTGTTTCATAATTTCTACATCATATTCAATAATCGTGGAAATCGCATTAGATTTAGGGGGTGAGAAACGTTATCGCCCGGAGCTAAATTTGTATGGATTATTTTTGACAGCTACGCGATTTAAGCATCGCTTCACAATCCTCTTAGGAGAACAACCAACTCATGCTGTACTTTACTGAACATTTTTAAAGATTACGGCCTAAAGAGATGCATGTATGTCATTGTGTCTCACAACAACCTGTGTCTCCTACAATAGATGTTGATAAAAACTACGGTTCTCAATGCAAAGTTCTGTTACAATGTTTTGATTTTCGTCTTTGTTCGCTTTTTACATTGTTAGCAACGAAGGAGATTATAGTTTACGTCCGATTTAGGTCCTTGCTTTGGATTAAAACCAAATGAAAACTACTGTGGGCCGAGCACGCTGCCACGGGTCATTTTTTGACATAGGGTCGGGACTTTAATTCGTCTATTCCATATTCCAACGTAAGTACCTATACAGAACTAAGGTTTAAAATAAAAGTGTGTTTAGTTTGATTTAAGTCCTTTTATCACGAAGCAACTTAATCCCCGGGTGGCTGTCATTTTAATAATTTCATAATAATATTTGACACTAGTTCCCGTTTGACGTCATTTGACATTAAGTCCCGGGGCAGCGTGCTCGGCCCACAGGACTGCCGATAATGTTAATATCTATTATGCTTGCGTTTTTTTAAGGCAAACAGTAGGCACATGCGCACTAAGCCACCTCATGGTTAGTTGAATCTGAGACCCATAGCCATTGTATTCTCAAGACTACAATCTCAAGACTGCAATCCTAACATCAAATGCGTTACTGCCAATGCGTTGTTGCGCTGTAGTACAGTATACGGCATCAAGTAGGTACTCTTACTCGTAGTCGGTGACCAAGTTCATTTATTACAAGACTTCAAGCCTGTGTTTCCGTGTTGTCAACTTTTATTTCCTGACAGTAATGGCAGCCGAGTTAAATATAATTCCAAAACACGTCTAATGCAATATCGTTCTAACCCAGTAGAACAGAGGCCCTGATAAGTAATTATCTCTCTTAGCAAATTTTCTTACGATACGACCTTCACAGAACTCTTTGCGGTCTCGGTAGAAGAGGCGTAACCCATTTTTTTTTCTATTTTTGTGACGGTTCAGTGACTCGCGTGACCGGTAACTAGATGCTGTGTTCATTTGAATATCTTAATGGGAATTAACACAATGTTGTAAATTCGTAAATCAGTTATTGGTAAAGAGTTCTCTTTACAATTCTAATTAATTGCAGCCATATACCTAGTAGGAAGAGAACTATAGACGTACCTAATAGCAATTAACGATATCGGATCGCTACCATCATCTTATCTATTAACTACCCGCCAAGCAACAGTGTTCGCATTGTTGTGTCCCGGTGTGGGGATAAGACAACCGGTGAAATTACTAGAGGCATTCCATTTAAGTCCTCAGGGTTGGCAACGCATTTGAGGTCTATGGATTATAGTCTTGAGAATTCAAATGTCTATGGGTCTCAGATTCCACTTAACATCAGGTGGCCTAAGTGCTCGTGTGCCTTCTCCTTATCATACAAAAACCTATTTCGACTACTGGTGATAGAACACTCAGTCACTAGTAGATTGTTCTTGAATAAACTCGCACACTAAACCAAGAAGTCACAAATCTTACAATCTGTGTTGGTCAGAAAATTAACGGCTTGTGGTAACTCATCAATGAACATCATAGCCATTTAAACTGCGTAGGCGCACTTAAACTTTAAAGCAGTTGTGGTTAATGGGCAGAGTCATATTAGTTGTGGGAAAAACTTTAAAATTTAAAAGTTTAGTAACTAATTTACCTGCCAAGGTTTTCTTTAAGCATCTCGTGCGGGTAACGTTGATGTAAATCTACCTATAGTACAAGTTGATAATTATCGATGTATTTTTCGGCTATAACGATCAACTTACTGCTTATTATAAAGTATGCTTATTGGTCAAGAAATATGGAATGAGAATAAAAATGAGGAAGGCAAGAAAAATATGGATCTAGATAATACCGTATTTATAGAGCATTTAAAATAGTAGTCCAGACAATGCAATGTATTCCTGCCTCGAATGTCACACTTAAAAATAAAACCTGTTGCTACCTCTTTAAAAACGACGGCACTTTACAACACAAAACACAGCTAAAACGACGTTGCTGTTAAAAATAATGATTATTGTCAAAGTCAACTTTTTGCAGTAACGTCTTTGGTGAAGTAAAGGAGCGTGATTCTAAATACCCACTTTTACTACAAAAAAAACTGACCAGTTTAATATATTTTAGAGTCAATTCCCATCGGTCTGTTCGGCTCCTGGGGCGTTACCATGACATGCCTAAGCAATTTAGTTTAGGATAAGTGTAAGGGACAGAGCCGTGCAATGCCATAGCTCTGTCTTTTACACTCATCCTAAACTGAATTGCTTTGGCATGTCATGGTAATCCCTCTGTACACGTAGAACAATTTCCCGGAACTAGCGTCAGTTTTCCTAGAGTCTCACTCTTACTGGCTAGATGTCCGTGTTGGAATCCTTGTCAGTCTGCACGTACACAACCTTAGGAATTCACCTTGTTAAATTGGACATGGCTATTTAAGAAGAAAAATGGATAAAGCAGAACACAACTGACAAAAAATATTGGTTGCTTCAAAATAAATCGTGATTGTTGTAAATAAGTGACTTCCATACGAGCCGCGAGCCTAACAAGACGTTAGATACATTAAACAATATGTTAGGTGAATCATAAAGTAACTTGCGCTTGTTGCGATAACGTAAGTAAATGAGTTTTACCTCTTACTATCTATTTCCCGCGACTCCGTTCGCGTAGAAGTCGTTTATCACCCTATGTCCTTCCCCGGGATCATCATTTCATCTAAATCGGTTCAGCGGTTTATCCGTGAAAGCTTAATAAACAGACAGACAGGCAGACAGAGGTCAGTCACTTTCACATATATAATATTAGTACTTATAGATTTTTCACTGATTGGTTTTAACAGTTTTAAGTGCGGTAAGTACCGTGATTAAGGGTTAATCTGACTGACATATCAACGCACAACCCAAACCGCTGGACCTAGAGACTCGAAATTTGGAGGGAGTATTCCTTGGATACCATGGGGTATACTCGTACTAAGAAAGGATTTTCCGAAAATCAACCCCAAAAGGGAAGAAATAGGGGAGTAGCGAGAAACTAATGCTACGCGTACGAATTCGTTGGTGTCCTCTATTAGCAATATTTGCTTTACGTTTACATAAACGCTTACATTACTCAATGACAATCTACACAGTGACACGGCGACGTGGATTTGTTTTGTAGCTCCGAAGCTAGGCTTGTGGCTTCAGCCACCAGCTATCTGGAAGCTAGGGCCAGGTTAAGCTCTGTTGTAACTTGTAACCTAGTATTGTCTATGTTTTTAGTTACTCTCTTTATCTATATTGTTAATTAAGGTGATCAGCATGTTTGGTTATTTACTGTAAGTGTTGATTGTGTACCTATGAATAAATAAATAAATATAGACGTCACAGCCACTGAAAATGATAAGACTTTTCTGCGGCGGGGACTGCATGCATAAGGACGAAGCACCGTTACACGGACAAGAATATTAGCACCTAGAGCACACCCAGCTGACCCAGATACATTTATTTGGACAAACCAGATTCGCACTAGTACATTATACTTGGGCCTCTATACTACTGGGTTGTTTAAACTTGGCCACCAGTACTGTCAAGTAAATTAGAGCTATCGTAACGTTGACAACACGATACAATGTCAGAGGCGATATGGTTTTACGAAGCAAGCAAGTCCCTGTAATAAACAGGCATCATGATTTACCAAAAGATTTCCAGTAAACAAAGAGGTCGTAAAGAAACTGAAGGTTAACGTTATATGACATAATTACAATCTGTAACTTATACTATACCTACAGTACAGTTTAGACAGCGCTTTGTGCTATTTCTCTATAATGTTTTTGTTTGGTGGTCAATAAAGTGTATTGTATTGTGCTTTTTAAAGCCTATACCTACTATAGGTTACAATTTGAACTAAATATATAAAATCAGGGTTTGGAGTTCTTAATTGATTATTTAGCAACTAAATCATAGTTGCACTTTGAGGACTTATTGCATTATTTTTAATTGTAAGAAGCTTTTACTAACTTCATATGTTTGTGTGTTTGTAATAATCGGTATGTGTTATTTAATTTTTTTAAGCAAATTAATTTAGAACCACACCATTACTAGAATGGGCTTGATGACAATGCACATTGCATAATGGCGTCTAAGAATTCATATTATATTGAAGTTTTAATGTGGCCTACAGAATCTCAGCAGTAGGTACTTCAGATGGGTCTTGATTACAGCAGATAACCAGAGATAACCGTGCAAAGACGATTTTATTTTATATATAAACATGTTTTGCGTAAAAAAAATACACTGCCTACGACGTAACGGTATTCTAACAAGAAATGTGTAACACGATTACATTGTGATCACTTTTCCACTGTTATGTCGCGCTCATTAGCGTGTAATATGCGGACCACCTCATCGACCCGACTAATAGGCCCCCATGTGCCTATGTTCCGCCCGACAGATTGCTCGGGAAAGTTGGGAAAATGATAGAAAGTGAATTTGGTTGATGACCAGTGGCGTATAGTTAGTAACGGTTCTTGCACACAGGGTATAGTTTGTGTGAGTACGCAATGTGGCGTGAAAAATTAAAAGCTTTAAAAGCTGTATCATTTGCCAGTAAAACAGAGTAATCATATACAAAGTAGAAGCAATTAAATCTATCTATTCAGGGGATTAGGTAAACTATTCGGTTGGAATTTAGAAAGTTATTCCAAGGATGGTATCCCTAATGGTCGCTCTAACCATGAAATTCGATGTGAGGTCAATTTAGGTTTATTCTATGTATTTTTTTTTGTGTAATATAGAGACCAATGTTTAAAGGTTGTATTATGCGTTGTCAAAATCTTACATGCCTCAAATACCTAGCTGTCGGTATCCATTTCAATTCTTGGAACTTGACAGGTTTCAATAGCTTACAAAGACGGGTATAAATATTGGTCGTTCATTGTCAACGATATCAGTATAAACTAGATAGCCAAACAATTTCATGGCATTCATGATAACTCTCCAGATAGGCTACCATTAAGGTGCTAGAAGACTTGAGCATTTACTCGAGCATGTGCAGTGTATCAGCACCATTATTGAAATAGTGTTAGACATAATAACATACGAGTTCAACCGTCGTTTTTCTGACATGTATATGCAGAGAAGAGCCTTAGAAAAACTTTCAAGATGACCTCAGTTCTTATTATCATCGTTAGCGTATCGACGACAGATCCATGTCAAGCATAACCGGCATTGTTAAACCATACACATGAACCTTGTTGAGAACACACAGTGGAGATACTTCTGTAATATGCAGAGTTACGTCCCAGTTACTTGACACAGATTTTAAAAGTCATAGCAAACTAAACAAACATTTAAAAGGCACAATGTTATTATAAGACTGTCATGTGTTTTACCAAAATAGTTATTATTGACCTAAGTACTGTTGTACGAGAATGACTGACTTTAGTAACATTCTTATACTGTACAAAATAGGTGGTACTGCCATGTAATTGTTCCCTTGATTGAGTTAATGAGTAGGTATGTATGTATCATAGTGGGGTGACGGCAAACACGAGTGTGACAGTGGCGCCACTGTTCGAGCAATCAATAAGACAGCTGCTTCTGCGCCGCAACGCGCGTAACAAATGCATTCGTCTTCGTATTTCACGCCGATGACGCTAGATGGCGGTAGCAACCATTAATTAAATCAATACTCTGCCTAATGCACCTTGCTATCCGGTAATATCCGTTTATGGAAGCTTATTAATCGTGCTGCTGTCATGTTAAGACAGTAAGCTTTCTTTCCGCATGACGCAGTTTTTATTTCCAAAAGAACTTAACGAGTTTAGTTTTCCTCATCGCCTGAACTAGCCAATTGATATAACAGCGTCGGGCGGCGTATGTTTCTAAGTACCTATCACGTGTCACGTCAGTGTTTACAAAACAAAACAAAAAAGAAACCCGGACCGAATTCAATTGGCTATTAATAGATTGCTTACTATGTACGGCCTAATAAAGTGGCGTTATAGTTTTAGATTTATAATGGTTTTGTTCAATAGGCATGTGCTCTTTTTCTAAAAGTGTAAGTAGTAAGTAATACAAACGAGGGTATGCAATGTCCGCACTGTTGTCCAATAATATTGAAATGGTCTGGGAATCCTCATCTTAACTTTCCGAATCAAGCACGTAACTTTACAATATCGTTTGTGTGTATGAATGAACATGAGAATGGACAAAACATCTGTTACAAAAAGACTCCACTTTCTCTGAGTCACATGGTTTATCTTTTGGATCAGACAAAAAGCGCGTGAAATATGATCGCACGAGCTTCTAGTCACGACTTCGGGTAAATAAAATTGTTTATCTTTGCCTCAACAAGCGTCAACCGCCGCACGTTGAGGAGATAACAAGAAATCTTCATCCACACTGCCTCAGGGTCACTTGCAGTATAAAATGAAAAAAAATCTGACGTTTAGTACTAGTAGTAGTAGACTTGTCTCTTTCACGAATAAACCGCCGAACCGATAAAGGTATGGAGATAGTTTGAGTCCCGGGGAAGGACATTGGTTTCTTTCTATCCTGAAAAATTGGACGGTTCCAGAGGAAATAGCGAATAAACCACTCCTACGCGGACAATCGCGAAAAACTCGCCGCCGTCCCTTTTTCGAAAATTTACAAATGTATAGAAATTAACGCCGATGCGATAGATCGTCAGTTAACGTCATTATATAAACTGTTAGTTTTCGGAAAACGTGAACGTTATCGTTATGCATCTTGTCTTGGTCCTTTCATTGCTCGTGCCGTTTTTTGGTTTATATATCGTTGTAAAAACGCACAAGCTTTTGCCAAAGTTCAATTGTAACTGCTCATTCCCTTTTACATAAGTTATCGCCTACTTTTTAGTAGAATCTGTGAGAAAATATACAACAGACAACTTGTATCGTAAGGATTGTGCAAGTTGAATGGCTTCTCGATGCTTCTACTTATTTCGCGCTTAGGAGCGCGATGGAGGCCCTAAATTACACATAATTCAATATAATCCACCACATCCGTTGTGTGAATGACACTGCATTTTGTACTAAAAAATTAGATAATTACATAAATAATTTTTGGTTTATGATCGCAATTTTGCTTCAAAAGTTCAAAACAGTTCAGAGGCAGTCTTCATTCAAAGACGTTATGCAAAGGTTTGATGCACACGGTTCGGTGGGAATTTATTCACCCTTCCTTGCGCAGGCAGCCTATTTCCGAAAATAGACGTTAAAAACGGTACGCTGGGTATCCTGCTAAACACCGTCCTTTTTTAGGGTTACGTAGTCAAATTAGGAACCCTTATAGTTTCGCCATGTCCGTCCGTCCGTCCGTCCGCAGCCTATAGCGCAGAGACTCTTAGTATTAGAAAGCTGTAATTTGGTACGAATATGCAAATTAGTCATGCCAACAAAGTGATAGAAAAAAGTATTTTTATAGGTTACCTCCCCTACACGTAACGTGGGGATGTATTTTTTGTAAGTAGAGTCAAGTGCCCCCCCCCCCCCTAAAACTATCACCACTAAGTAGCCATCATCGGATTAAAGTATTTATACTTACTAAAATCATCTAAGACGGCACCAAATGACTTTAAATAGAAAAATAGTCATTACTTCATGGTCCGACATGCTCTTGCCCGGTTTTTTATTTTCCACCCTCCCCATAGAATGGTGGCTATTCATATCAGCCAGTGTTATTAATCCGAATGACGCCGTGTGTTTATTATATTAGGTATCACGAGAAAGCGAGAGAGAGCGTTCCGCTCTCGTTGCGACCTATGGCAATTAGTTTAGGCTGGAATTGACAATTACCGTACGCGCATTGCACATAATTGTAAAGGGCAGTCGGTAATATGGGCAATGTTTTGGTTGAAAGCGAGTTTAGCTTTTCCTCAAGTGTAATTCATTTGTGCCTTACATAGTCATATCACTTTGAAATACACCAGTGCTATATTGCGTTTCTATATCAGGGGCCCTAGCCAAGATGCAAACGCTCCTAACATTTTTCTTTTCTATCGCTCAAAATGTATGGGATGACAGTCGACCACGTGGTTTATCGAAACGCATTGGAATTTCATCCGATACATTTTGAGCGATAGAAAAGAAAAACGTTAGGAGCGTTTGCATCTTGTCTTGGGACCCTGGTTCGATGAGTGAAGAAGACCTAATAAATTAAGAATTGATAAAAAACTGTGCTAAAAAACACATTTCTTAATTGATTCACTCTGACACAAGGGGTTGATTAATTGATTATTTTCGTTAGGGTATAATTAATGCAAAATATTTTATTATTATAGACCAATGATTAGGTATTAATATGTTTTAGATTAAACTCGTCAATAATTTAACGCCATGTAGCGACTTTTTACGAGCTGTTGTTAAAACTGCAATTTCAAAAGGAAATCGACGTTCTCCGGCCGTTCCAAACCATTTTTCGGATCAGTAAATCCCTCTAATATTATAAATCCGATAGTATGTGTGTGTACCCTTTTAAATTAAATAAGCTACTTTTCATCCTGGAAAATTTTAAAGTTTCTGCGGGAATAACGATATAGAAATCATCCGCAATATGGGATGGCCAATTAACTAATTCTACGCGGACGAAGTTGCGTAGAATAATAAAGATAGATAGTTAGTAAATAATAAATATAACTACAATTATAGTTTATGACATCATGAAAATGTCATCATTGAACGTCAGCTGTTGTTAAAACCGCCATTTTATTGCCTTCCAAACCTAACAAAGAAGTTAATATCCGTTTTAGTCACGAAACGAGTCGGTTTCGATTTAGTTCTGAACGTAAGGACATAATGACATGCCGGTCGTTAGAGGACGGAAGCACGGATCGGCGCGCGCGCAGTCGGCGGGGACAGTTTGAGGCACCCATACAAAATACATTAAAGTAAAACCATGACTAAAGGAGTTCTCGGTCATTCGAGACTTTGAAAATGTTCATTAACAAACTGCGCGAAGCAAAAAGAAATATGTCACCAATAATCAAAGGTGAAATAAATAGGGTGTCATAAATACTCATAATACTGAAATATTGAACCCATTTTAATAAATCGAGAATGTGTAAGTGTCGTAGGCTAAAAAAAAAACCTAACAATGCAATGCGTGTGCGCGTCATATTAACATAGGACAAACCACATAAATAGGCATCTACGACAAATTTGACAGCTGTCATTATGGTAAAAATAATTGACAGTTCTAAGGAGTGCCTCAATATCAAGGCGGGGATTCTCGACACATAATACGCGATCGTTTACATAACTTTATTTAATCGTGTAATCAAAAAAACCTCATTTAAATGTTGTCGTCGTTGTCGAGTACTTAAAGGATTAATCGATGAAAGTTAAGACGTAAAAATATTTACATCGTTCCATAAATTGCATCACGATATTGTGCAATACGAGGGAGAGACAAAGATAATGTAACTGCTAACTGTGCAAATATTTGACACGAATCGACTCGCGCGCAGTAATCGATCATCGTTGTGCTCTTAATCGATCTAGCGGCATGATCGTGTTGTTATCGTGATACAGATCTCGATCCAACACCACATCAGGTATGTTGTTTACAACTGTATTTACAATATTTCGTTTTTTATCTTTATGATATGAAGACACGTTGGCCTAGTTGGGAGTACCCTGCCTCCGAAGCCAGCGGTCCTGGGTTCAAATCCTAGGTCAATTTGTGTGAGATTGTCCCCTGATATTTATTTTATTTATGTCTTTATTTGTTTACATACATACATTCATACTATCACGCCTTTATTCCCGGAGTGGGGTAGACAGAGCTACAGAAATACCAACAACTACAAAAAGAGTTGTTGGTAATTCTGTAATCACATTTTGCACAAACAGGCTAAGTTGTTTATCAGTGTATTAGTGACAGGTTGCAAGCCCATCGCTTAACAGTACTAGAAGCCCTCATTCCTTTAGTCGCCTCTTACGACATCCACGGGAAGATATGGAGTGGCACTATTCTAACCCGGCAACCACACGGGGTATCTTTATTTGTTTTTATAATAATAATATGCGGGAGTTATTTTTATTTTAATCCTACTAATAAACAAATTTTGAATATCGTTTTCAGTGAGGTTTCAGGACACGTCAATTTAACTCTGTACAATTTTGTAGCAACTTTTGTAAGATGTTTAGATGCAAATAAAAAATAAAATAAAGGTTTTTTGGTTTATATTTGAAACCGCTCAACATCATAATTAGACCCCGCTATCGGAGGTGCAACTTGGTAGCTGTCAAGTTCTTAGGGATGAGTAAAAATATTTATGATGTCGATATCAATATTCTTACGAAAAAAATATCGACATATAGTATAGCTATATGTCGATATTAACGACATATTATTTCAAAATAATTTTAACTCATCCCTAAGAACTTGACTGCTGCCAATTTGCACCTCCGATAGCGGGGTCTAATCATAATATCCCTTAACTATATTTTTAATTGGTATCAAGGGGATGAAACCGTTCTGATATTAGGACGTTTGTAAAACAAACCTAGCCTGACCTTATTTACCAGTTGGATATTTTTAAAATCCTGAAAATAAACAGGTGTATGATTAATATTGATTATGAAGAGTGATCATTATGATGCAAAATGGTATGAGATACATTTTCGGAGTTCCAATAATCTAATTTGCAATTTTATATGAACTTTGGCGCTCCCATTGGACTGCCATACCGTTTTGCATAAAACCTTAGCTGAAAACCACGTCTGAAATAGATTTATTTATAGACCTATCTATACGTTTGGGAGCTACGATTCCTCAGACACAGAGACACACTACACTAGCAACACACCACTTTTTACGTCAAGGAATTAAAAAAACTAAAAAGTTTGTCATTGGCTGTAGCACGTGGATCTTACTTTAGTAAACGTCTACCAATCAATTCAAATAAACGCTAGACATAAGAATTCCCAACGTTTATAAATTCACAATGCGGAAGACGCAACGACCACAACGGCGGTAGGTGGTTTAGAACGAACGGTAGGGAACCGCACACGTCCATCTAAAGTACTAAACCGATAATCGCTTGTCCGCGTGTGGCTATAATCATGAGTGGATTCCTGCGTGTCTATCTCCATTAGTACTATAACTAGAACTAACATCGGGTCCCAGTCGCCAATGGTACGATTTTGTAAAGACTACAACGCTGCTGTAAACAGATATGACTCTATAGCGACACGTTGGCCTAGTTGCGAGTGACCCTGCCTGCAAATCCCGGTAAGGGCAGATATTTGCGTGATGTGATGAGCGCGAATATTTGTTCCCGAGTCTTGGATGTTTTCTATGTATTTAAGTATGTATTTCTCTATATAAGTATGTTTATCTTTGTCTAGTACCCACAGTACAAGCCAAGAGCTTAGTTTGGGACTAGGTCAATTTTTGTGAGATTGTCCCCTGATATTTATTTATATTTAGATATCTACCATAACCGTCTCACCACATTCAAATTAAAAATTATCTCTCTTGTTAGTTAGTTACCTTTTTGTAACTTAAATGAATTTCTTGTTTTTTTTGTTGTTGTTTTTATAGTTATAATAGAAAGGAAGTTACATCTAAGTATATGTAATAGATAATTAGATTAGTTACAGACAGCTCTTGTTCCATGGTGAATGTTATGTAATCCGTAATTGTCGTTTATATCAGAATAATGTACCTACCTACAATATAAATCATGTCTTCAAAGTGCTACAATACATACGATGTGGATGTACTTATTTTGAATAAATAACACACTAATTAACCTTAGTCCCAAACTTCCAGTAAGCTCTAGGCTTGTACGATGGGTAAACAACGATAAACTTACTTATACAGAGAGATATATAATTAAATACATATTTTATTTTATTTTAAGAGGCCGTATACGAAATTTTATTAGTTTTGCTTATTTTCGTGATTTTACAGTTTAAATACAGCTTTTCTATAAGTTTTAATGCACATCATGATATATCATTTCAGTTATGATATGATCGAATAAATGAGTTACGAATGAATGAGCTACTTTTTTATCTTTGTCGAGAATTTAAATTCGGGATTTAGGTTATTTTAAAACATTATATATTGCTATTTAATTTTTGTGGATGTGTTTTTAAGGTAATGGATTGATTTTGAACTGAAGTTTATTACTGTTCTTTTAATTTTATGAACGAGTGTTTTAAGAAGCCGAAATTTAAAACTATTTTTTGTCCATTTTCTATAAAATTTTACCAAGTTCATAATTTTTTTACACAAAAAAATATATAAAGGTGGTAAAAAGTAATTCATACATTTTTTAGACAACTTTTACAGCAATCAATTGCTATTTTTTCATACCTTTAAGACGTCAAAACGATTCGTGAATATGCGGTATTCTAAACCTCTTACAGCAAAACTCACGAAACAGTCGCCGGTTTCAGGTCTATTAATCAAAATTAAATAATAAAAACAAAAAAGTATTTCATACATTCGTTGAAAATCAATATTATCTTCCATGTCGCGCATTAAAATTTGTAGAAGTAAAGTATTTCAACAGTAAAATCACGTCTGTAAAATCACGAAAATCAGCGAAATCGGCAAAATTTCGTGTACGGCCTCTTAAGTAGGTAGGCCAACAATACACATGCGAAATATTTTTTTTTTACATGAGGCAGAGAAACAAGTTCTCATGCATACAACTTACAGGCTAGCACATCACTCAAGAAAAAAAAAACTACATAATTAGTGAATACATCATACTCAGGAACAAATACTCTTGCTCATCATCACACAAATATCTGCCCTTACCGGGATTTGAACCCAGGACCGCTAGCTTCGAAGGCAAGGTCACTACTACCAAGGCCAACTTGTCGTAACTTAACTATTCAATCGATCTTATCTTACTGATGGGCCCTTTCGGATACACTTCAACGCCTTTAGGGTCTTTAGTACAATTACCCTTTTACACACTAAGCTGTCCTAAGTTAAGTTAGAAAAACTCATTGGTACATGGTGACCGCGGGGGTTCTCATTGGTACATGGTGACCGCGGGGTTCTCATTGGTACATGGTGACCGCGGGGTTCTCATTGGTACATGGTGACCGCGGGGTTCTCATTGGTACATGGTGACCGCGGGGTTCTCATTGGTACATGGTGACCGCGGGGTTCTCATTGGTACATGGTGACCGCGGGGTTCTCATTGGTACATGGTGACCGCGGGGTTCTCATTGGTACATGGTGACCGCGGGGTTCTCATTGGTACATGGTGACCGCGGGGTTCTCATTGGTACATGGTGACCGCGGGGTTCTCATTGGTACATGGTGACCGCGGGGTTCTCATTGGTACATGGTGACCGCGGGGTTCTCATTGGTACATGGTGACCGCGGGGTTCTCATTGGTACATGGTGACCGCGGGGTTCTCATTGGTACATGGTGACCGCGGGGTTCTCATTGGTACATGGTGACCGCGGGGGTTTGATTTCGGTACCTTACGATCACGAGTCAAACCCCTAAGCGACAAGCCCACCGACGCTCTAACTATTGAAAAGAAAAAATAAACTCTAATAGATAAATCATATTATATAAAATGCTGTCGATCGAAATAAACTGGCTTTCTATTAATTTAATTCTACGACAGAAGTTTTTTTTGAATTGCTGGTAATTAATTAATTTGGTTCTTTGTACATTATGCAGTAATAACGCGTAATTTGTGTGAAGGCTTTTATATTAACAAATTGACTCCTTTAGTCGAGCTTAAAGCACGTATTCAGTTGGGATTAGAAAGCTAATATAATATGAAAATGAGCGTCAATTGGTCGCACTCTCGTGTCAAATCGCGAATATAATCGTTGTCGTCGACGCCGTATATTGATGACATGTCACGTTCGAAAACACTGCAATTTTATAATGAAAACTGAATGAATGAACGAATGTATGAATGTAAGAATGAATGAATGAATGAATTTCGCTGTAAGTTTGGGTTACAATGGTGTTTCTTTTTTTAATAAAATGTGCTATAGATCGCACACTGAGTCGTGCCTAGCATGCAAAAAAATATCAACTCCATTACTCCGTGCTCCATTGGATATGGTTTCAACAAACATACTGATATTGTCGTTCCTTTACGCTTTCTTCCATATAAATTCACATTTTTGTAAAAGAGCAATTTATAAAACTTTTCGAGTGAGCGATGACAGAAAAAACGCAATACTAACAACAACAAAGTTTTTACCTTTGTCCATTTTGTCGCACAAATAAAATACCTTCTGATTGTTTACCGCACAATAAACTGTAAAGTTATCGTCTCTGTGGGAATTCCGAGAAGTGGACGATCGTAGTAGGATTATTATGATTCATAAAGAAAGTTTATTTGCTTCCGTCCCACATACTAACGGAGAAAGACATTCAAATACATATCTCTTATCATCATTTACTGGCGAAGGTTTGTTTGTTTGCACTGAATGCACGGTTCGCCTAAAACTATCGATGCGATCAAGCCTAACTAGCACACAAGCGGTATAGCAGGCACTGCACCGCTAATTGCTGTATAACAGCTGTTTAAGGAATATTGTATATTCCTTAACCTCAATACTTAAGAGATTATAATATCTCTAAGAGCAAGGTCGTATAACTCTTATAGTAACCGTTTATTAATAATGGTAATGGTTTTTAAGACATTAAGGTGTGTTATAGAGTTTAGATACAAAGCAGACATACAGAGAGAGCTAAAACAAGTTCTACGCGGACGCTATGACTGCCAAAATCTAGTCATTAACATTACCAAGATAATAGAGGATAATATCACATAGGTATTGATGTGGTTCAATAACATCTGAACATAAACATCTTGCTTTGTTTGGGATTTAAGGTCATTTTAATAACTGGATATTTTTAAGACATAGCTAAGCAGTTTAGTTTACGTTGCGAGAAAAGGATAGAGCTATTTAATTCCTATAGCTCTGTCCTTTACGCCGAAAAATGAGCTGCATAGACATGTCATAATAACCCCCTTGGCTGGGACCGTCTCATCACAGTCAAGTCAATTCTGACGTATCCTGAGACTATCTCAGCCGAGATCAGTTTATTAATAAGGCCTTTTAGGTACAACTCGTTGAGATCCTTTGCTGTGTCAGAGAATTACAGGGTCAAAAGCTTAAACATTAGAAAAACGCCACAGAAGGATTCAGCCGACACGCGTGTCGGAAACGGAATCACGGGCCGGTTCCCGCGATTGTCCGCCCGGCCCCGACTGTATTATTACATTAGACGCATTGTCAACGTATCGCGGATCGAATGAAACACATGCTGCAAATCGATTTGGGACGCGACGCGCGTTTGCTGATATTTGGATGTCATTTTGTAACGCTGACAATTGTTTTCGGTGTTGCTGAGGCAATCGAGATAGCGTCAGTGTTAAGTTTAACACGTTTTGTTTTTAAATGTATTTATTAAGGTTTAGTATTATAATATGATACCTTAAATAAGAATCAACAAACTACTAACATATGAAAAAAAAACATGAAAGATTAAGTTGCGCCGTATCTTTGAAAAATCGCATGCGCATTGGGCAATGCTTCTTTCACCACCAAATGCCTATGCTTCATCATATTTTCCCTACCCTTTTTCCATCAAAAACCTTTTGTTTTCGGTAATGTTTAACTAAGATCACCCGACAGGCTATCGCGAGTTATTCATTCCATTTTTTATTGTATGTGGATGACACTATCACTACTATCAGGCGGGTAAACATGACATGCCTAAGCAATTCAGTTTAAGATAAGCGTAAAGGAGAGAGCTATAGCAGTTATATAGCTCTGTCTCTTTCTCTCGTCACAACACTGTCGTTCTTATGTCATAGATAATTCTCTGTGGTTTACTTACTGACGCTTCACTAGAGACTAATACAAACTTAATTTTGTTCTCCCGCCTGTATTTCTTAATCCTTCAATATATATCTAAGTTCGTTATTCGAACGTGTTGTATCATTTATCTCATCGACTCGACGACTCCGTAGAACACGTGATCACGCAACTTAGGCTTACGCTGCTCAACCGGCAAGAGCCCAAACTCTCACCGTAAACTGAATTGCTTAGCCATGTCAGTTTTGCAAACAAGATAACAGCAGACCATCATTGCAATTGCGATGCGTCTGCAGGGTTCTGAAGAACTGAAGGTGGCTGTGCAAATGGAATACCGAGATGGGAAGGACATTCACGGCCCTTTGGTTTTTAAGGAAATAACGTAAAATGTGTACTAAAACTTAGGGCTAAAGGCAAATCAGATCACATATTATCCTACCCTAATGTAATATCTGCAAGCAGATTGCGGTTGTTTATCCTGTTAAATCAAAGTGAAGCAAATGTTTAGCAATTGATGTGGTTTTTCAATCAGTCGGGATTTTCAGGACATTTTTTATCCGGTTTTTGGGTAATTTGGGAAAGGCGTCTAACGTATTATGCGGTCAAAGTAAGTTACGTACATAATACTTAAATGTTCAGGCACAGGTGAATTGAATTCAAGACAAGAAACGCCATCAGCACCTGCTTATGTATAGCGGTTTGGTAGGTTACGCCTGCGGTGTCCTCTCAGCTAAAGCGGCCTCAACGAAAATCTCTTGGCAGTCGACCAGCATGAGGATAGTTCAGGGTAGACAATAGATATATTAAATCTTGTGCCGATAGATGTTTATCGCAGTCATGACACGTAGTTGGCTCGCACGATAACTTTCGCCTGGGCACTCAACGTGACGGTTTTACTTTTTCGCTCGCGTCGCCGTATCGACGCTTCCTATGCTGTTGTTGACAGCTTCTTGCGATAAATAACTATTAGCTAGATTTAAAAAAAAACTAGTAAATGCATGAGGCCATTATTTTAAACTTGACAAAATCAATAGTATTTTTTGTACCCTATTCTTACATGAAAAGGCATATTAAAAATTGTACAAAATCATTAGATTCCCTAACTCCTGTTTAATCAATATAACTGAACTAACTTCGATGCAGCTGTGATAGAAACTCACGTCCAGCGAACAACGAGTAGTACGAGGACCATAGTAAGGAAGGACTGTTTTAGCTAGCCAAAAAATTACTACAAATTGTACAGGTCCTCTGTTTCACATCGTTAAAGCGCATCTCTTATGGTAGGTCTTATTTACTTGACAATAAGAGCTGTCATAACGTTAACAATATGAGCTAAACCAAAGAAAAATAAAGGTCAGTATGGCATGCAACATCTACTTCGAACTACGCAACAATAACATAGCAAAATACCAGCGTAAGGTGTTTACTGTTTATTATATACAAGTAATAACGCAGGTTCTCCTTGACTGACGAGGGGTCACGCCCCCCGCGCCCCCCGGCTAAGCGCTAAATGATGGAAGCAATCACAATCCCGGCGGTTACGTAAACCTATACACATCAATCGCATATAAAATTCAGCGCCAAGCTACTACTATATCTATACAAATCTGACCCGATATGGAGTCTAAGATTTATAATGTGTTTTTTTTTGTGTTGAACGTGCCAGATTTAAAGATGTAGAGAATCTAAGTGGCTTTAAAAGGGTTTATGACCGCGACCACCGCAAAACAGCTTGGTGGAAATTATCAAAGCTTATTTAGGCTTAATGTTGCATTTTTCAAAGCGTACCTATTTCTACATGACTAGCAGTTAAGATATTTTAAACACATGCAATGCTGGGTAGGTTTACGCCGGCGGCGGGTTAATTTCACATCGACTTGAATGATATAATTATAAAATTAAATGTCAAGGGGACGATCTCGGAAACTAATATAGGGCTACGATGAACATTCATAGAGAAACACATCATAGAAACATCCAAGACTCAGGGACATAAATAAAATCAGGATGATTGACTGAGGTATGGTGATTCCTTTAGGAAATTAATCATTCCGACTGAATAGCAACAAGCTAATGTAAATACATTATAATTGCTGTTAATTTTATTTAAATACTTTCCATTTGACACCAGTGCCCGCGTTTAGGTTTCTTACATAAAGGCTGGTAGCCAAAAACCGACCTTATTGCGGTGGTTTTCGTCAAAAAGCGACGTGTTCAATGTTTAGATGGCGGAACCCACTTCCTGGAGTTTGTATCATAATTAATTAGTCAGTTCGTAACGTAAACAGTATAATGAAGGTACGAAAGTGGGACGCCGGCCCGCTAGGTTACAACTTAGAACTATTTTAAGAGCATGTAGGCACTACGCAAGTGCATGTGCAAATACGCGCTCAAGTGCATGCATTAGAATATCAGATGGGTTTTATAAATTTGACGGCTGTCCGTATGTTTAGATAAGTCGGACATTATAAACAATTAGAGAAACTAAAACACTGTTATAAAATAACTTAACTAAATATGTATTAAAACGCCCTAACGTTTTTTCGATTATACTTTGAAGGTTGGTAACTCTTGGACGCCCCGCCCCTGTCGTTTCATAACAAATCCAGCTAAAAAACCATCTAGCTTTAAATGAAAAATTGCATTAAAAGCGGTACATCCGTTTGGGATCTATGCAGCCGCGGACAAACAGACATAGAATCATAAAACCCTGCTTCGGGGATTAATTTAAACTCAGCCTTGTGCTAATGATACGAAGAGTATTTTTTTTTGGTATTTCCTCAGAAATTGTAATTAAAACCAATAAACATTAACCCATATATTAGACTATCCGAATCCCAGTAAGAACCACCATAAACCAACAAACCACATGAAGGCTACATAGAAAGAACATGTATGTAATGTACCTTAGTAACTTTTAAAAATATCGTGATTTTAACGTTAGGAACCATGTTAATTTGTACGGTAAAATGGGGTAAGTAGAAATACAGCCTAAAATAAAACATACTCTTCCAATAGGCTAATAGGTATATAAATAATTGTATTAGTAACAAGTTATGACTTATTTTAGATTGGATTAGATTCACCCTGCGAATCTCTATTCACCCCATATTACGGTACGTAATTATCGTGTATTAGATAAGTTAACATTTATATTAAGATTTAGGTGTAACTGAGTGGTAAGTAACAGTTCATTTTGAGAATAATTTCATTAAAATAAGTTATTATACTAGATATTATGTTCTTTCCGTGTATCCTTCAAATGCGTTATTGTGTCTTAAACGAAGGAGAAGCATTATTCACTTTCGCGCCTATGATATTAGAGATCAAATATATGGATGACCACCTTTGAATTTATTAGATATTAATTTAAATTTGAACTAGTTTAGTTTAGAAACATAACCCCCACTTCACTCATTAGTATTCACAGCTCAATTAAATCACACGACGACTATTTAAACAAACGTTTCCGATAACCTGCATTATGTCACAATTTAACGATGCATTTGCATGTTTATGTAATTCTCAATAAATCATAATATTACTACTACATAACAATTTTTTGTCACCTGGTTGTGGTATAAATAAATTATTAAAATTGCAGCGCCCATTATAAACGTGTAAATAAAACCGGCCAAGTTCCTTACCCCCTTTATTTCTTATCTTTATTTTGTTTTCATTATTTCATGTTATAGCGGCTATATGTAGGAATGTATACACACTCTGTGGAAATGTCAAGTGTCTAGCTAATGCGGTTCAAGAGATACAGCCCTCTGACGGACAGACGAAGGCTTAGATTAGGTACTAGGCTGTCATAAAGGTCCCTGATCGCATCCTTTGGGTACGAAACCCTTATCTTATCTTATTTTGTTGGTGGGGTCCTTACGGATACGCTTCGACCCTATGGGATCTTTTGTGTAGTTACCCCTCTTTTTATAAGCGGCTAATCCAATGCAACCTCCACTCCTTCCAAAAGCGGATAGTGGAGTGCAATGGCAGGGCCTTGAAATCGCTTAATTCTGGGTAGCCACAGCCAAGGATTTTCATTCTTACTCCGGCGAGGGCATCACATTCTTCTTCTTCTTCTTTCTTTGCCCCCGCGGCGACTTGAACAGCTACTACCGCGGGGATATGGCGTTTCCACGTGAAGTGATTTCGCCAGTGTCAAGTAAGTATATATAATTATAAATCAATATAGCAATAAAACACAATCCAATCTTCTCTAGGAAGATTGGGGGCAACGTTGTACGGTGATTTGTAGGTCAGAGGTCAAGATAGTTTTAACCTCTGCACCACTGCGAGTCCACTTGAAACGAGAAGAAAGATGCCAGATACACGAAATAAGTCCAAGTCTTCAATCACTGTGCGACACAAAGGCATAAAAAGTACAAATCACTATCAGAAAAGAACTTTGAACACCTAATTACCCAAAAATTAAAGTCTAAAACAAATCACACGTCCGCCATCTTTTAACGTTGCAATGATTCCACCTCTTCGCCGCACATTCTACAATCTGTGTTGTCATTAAGGCCCATCTTTGCCAGGAGATGTTTGACCCCAGTGAACACTCCAATAATGTATCGGAGTCTTCTGCTGAGTTTCCAAAGTTTATTCGTCAACTGTTTCTATAAAAAGCTTTGCATGCCCTAATCCTACCGGGTACGAAACCCTAATCATAACCAAAACCTAACAAGTCTTATAAGGGTAAGTTATTTTATAGTTAACTCAACAAATAGATAAATCATTTATTACCAACGGATAGCGCTACCTGCGGCTTTATTGTCTAGTGTGATCGTATTGTCAAAGTTACGATAACTTTTATTTACTTGACAGTAGTTGACAGTAATGGCAGTCAGATAACAAGGCAAACATTTGGTTTTACCTAGTAGTATATTTTACCTATATAGCCTTTAGCTTCAGACACCAAACGGAGAAAGCAAAAGTAACTAAGTTTTAGTTTAAGTCTTTTTGTTGAGATTTGACTAGTGATCAATTACCACAAAAGTGCAATGGTTGCTTTCCAAAATTATTGTAAAATAAAAAACCACTGGTTACGTCACTAGGTTACTTTTTTAAACATTAAAAAGTACATTCTAAATCATGCTATAAAATTAAGTTAATTTGACGTCTCGTTAAATCAATTTACTCGTAACTGGCTGAAAATGCACTCATCAAGAGATCGCTGCATTGATCAATATATTACGCCACCGGTTGCATCGGGAGCATCGATCATTGCATTGGAAAGCGTTTGGAAAACAATAATCGATTACCAATTAACATTCATCATAGATTCAGTAAGATGTGTCGCCGTGCGCGGGCGGTTTCACGCGGCCATTGTTAGGGACTATCAAGAATAACAAATAGCAATTGCATTTACATATGGGTGTCCCGGGGTTCTTGTTAGTTATTGCATATTAGCGATTATACATAAATTTGGAAGACCTCTTTTGATTTGCATGTTCGAAACGTAAATCCTATTATCATAAATATAAATAACTGAAATGTTTGTATTTGTCCAAAGTATTTGGTAAAATTACAATAATAGTACTTACTAGATATTTTGACGAGTTTGTGACTTAATTTACCTTGTATACACATGACGTTAAAATACTTGCCCACAAGAAACCAAGAACGCAAATGTTTTTTTAACATCATAAATCTATATTTCGATCGGTACGTGCACACGAATAGACACTTCACAGCACTGACCTGCGCGGGCGCCGGCGCCGGGTGGTCGGTCAGGTTCTCGAACCTCGCCAGAATCTCCTTCACTGACACTTTGGGCTCCGTGGTCTCCTCGTGAATCGTCTCCATGTGTCCCGAAGACGACGACGAGTAGCTCTGCGGGCATTTCTTTCGGTCCTTTCTGGGGCGGGGCTCGCGGGTATCGGCGCCGGAGTCTGAGTCCTCGGCCGCGGTGTCGGCGCTCGACGGGTCCTCCGAGGAGTTAATGAGAGAGTCGAGGCTGGGCGCGCGCCGCGGGGGCGCGCACTCTTCACACTCGGCCTCCAAGCCATATAGCCTTTGCAGGTGGCGCCAGTTGTCGCGCATAGCTAGCGAGAGCCGCGGGCGCTGCATGGTGCGCGCGCGTGCGCGGTCGACACTCGACTGCCGCGCGCGCATAGCTATAACCCATGGTGTTTGACACGCTAGATTTAATCGTGATCGCTTTGATAATATCGATAGCTTCGACGTGTCGTAGCGTTGCGTGCTACGAGAGTGCTACGTTTCTGAGATACAGGTGTTCTTTCATGTTTAATTTTAATTAATTAGTATTTCATGTCAATCCGCCACTTAAATTGCAGAGGCGTGTTACTCGTCCAGTCATGCTAATGCGTAAAATAGATGTTTGCTTCGTTTGTTCAATTGTGTCCACTCGTGAAGCAACCAACCTGCAATGGCAGTATCACATAGCGTTTTACATTTCTCTTAAGCGTTTCATCTAAATAGTTGTCTAACGCTTACTTGCAATTTGCAAGTCCAGTGAAACTTGTTCGTCTTAATGTCCAACCGCACTTACGTTTATCTTAACATCTTTAATGTGATGCTGCTTAGAGCGACCAGAGAAAGTCACGAAATTCATTAAAAACCCAAAATGTGCGATATGGTCGGAGATAAATAAACATGCCCACTGCGCACTGCTCAATTTAAATAATTTCCTTTTATTAATTTAGTTAAGATGGCTAATTTGTTCAGCCACACAGCGGTAGGTATTTACGTACGACCTAATGTAACATGTCAAAAAAATACTTACTAGGATTTCTATTTTCTTCTTTTTTCTTCATATGATACAACGATGTAATGCGCAACAGCGTTAAACTTATTTTAGTACCGTTTTTAACTCGGCCTCCATTACTGTCGAGTAAATATGAGTTATCAAAACGTTTACAATACGGAAAAACGTTAAAGGCAATATAGTTTTTCTCCTTTGTTTTAATTTGATACTGTATCATTATTGTATTGTTAACGCTATGGTATCGCTTACTAACTTGACAATAAATGCAGCCGTTATGTAATCAATACGATAACGATATGGTTTTAAACAAAGTTGAATAGTGGGTCAGGTCATCTAGCTATTAATCTGAATCAGGAAAAGTGTATCTTGCTCATAAAAGAGTCTAGAACTTCAGTTAAAAACATTTAACTCAAGGAAATCGTTTATTGATATATTTTAGGTTATCGATAGTTATAGTTTGGTTTTGACTGGCAAATTCACCATACCTTTTAAACCCAGACCTCGTGCTTTCATTATCAAGCTGGACTAAAGTGATATTTTACGGATGAACAAGTAGCCAGCACTATTCTCACTAGCCAGTATCGCCTCCCGCGGGCGGTCACCGGGCGCCTAACGGCTCGTAACGGCATGCACATTGCACACCATTTATTACTCTATGCTATTCGAAATTCAAATTCACGACTCGATTTAAAAACAATTGATGGTTTGTCTGTAGTAAAAGTTTATGTTTAGATTCTCACCTGCCAGGGCTATGTTTTTTGACCTAAGTGTGGTTTTGTCATCGCTACATCTTAAGATACTTACTTACCTATTTGGTTAAAACAAATATTAAGTACCTAACAATCGAGCTATTTTACAAAGTGCATCTCTAATATTTAAATTATTGTATTAGGAGCCCAACTGCCACTCAAAGTCAACTCCTTTTTTCTTTGTCTGTGGTAGATTATGGAACTTGACGGGTTATGTTTCGTTATAAAAAAGCCCCTCCATCCGAAAGTCCAGAACATTCTTACATTGAGGTTAATGTCCGTTGTTTAGATAATAAGTAGGTAGCTGATACATTATTTTATTGAAGCTTATCTAGGATCTGGGTCAAATCTGATTGCATAGCGTGAATAAAGTGTACCTACATTGCAATAAAATCTTTAATTCGCACACATATTATAACAGTATTCGTACACGAGTAGTATTTAAGTATCCGACCCTATTCAACATAGATCATGTACAGTCGACCAATTTGATTCCTAGGCCACTATGGACTATGTCAAAGTGACTTTGTCAACCAAAACGTAGGAGACTTCATTTAATTTAGTTTACAACGTCACGTTGACATAGTCCGTAGTGGCCTAGGAATCAAATTGGTTGACTGTACAAGCGTGTTTACATAATTTAATTTAAAATCTATCACAATATTACCCTCGATCATTCCGCCAATCAGCACAGGTCGCACTAGTGTAAGTATTTCAGTGTGGGGGTAAGACAACCATAGACAAATCCCAGTGTCGTCAGGGTTAGGAACTCATTTGCCATCTTGAAATTCCTTATTGACGACACGTTGGCCTAGTTGGGAGTGACCCTGCCTCTGAAGCCAGCGGTCCTGGGTTCAAATCCCAGTAAGGGCAGATATTTGTGTGATGAGTGCGAATATTTGTTACTGAGTCTTGGATGTTTTCTATTTATTTAAGTATTTATTTCTCTATATATGTATGTTTATCGTTGACTAGTACCAATAGTACAAGCCTAGAGTTTAGTTTGGGATAGGTCAATTTGTGTGAGATTGTCCCCTGATATTTGTTATTATGTCTATGGTTCTCAAAGTCCGAAAGTCAAAGTGGTTTTAGTGGTGGTAGGACCCTGTGCAGGGTCCGTCCGGATCGCTACCACCATCTTATCCATTAACCACCCGCCAAGCAACAGTGTTCGCGTTCGCATTGTTGTGTTCCGGTGTGGGGATAAGACAACCGGTGAAATTACTAGCATAGAGGCATTCCATCTTAGTCCTCAGGATTGGCAACGCATTTGAGGTCTTAGGATTATAGTCTTGAGAATTCAAATGTCTATGGGTCTCAGATTCCACTTACCATCAGGTGGCCTGAGTGCTCGTGTGCCTCCTCCTTAACATAAAAAAAAAAGTCCGCTTAACATGGCGTGTGCTCGTTTGCCGCCCAGTTACGTATTATGAGGCCACATAATAATATGATAAAGTTGGTAGGGTCCGCGATTTGGATCTCAATGCCTGTGTCCATTCTTTGGATATGTTAAACTTAATAATATTTCCTCGAGACTGTTAAACGTGAAAACACTAATAGAAAAAAATCCTCGCTAGTCATATTTTTGAATCATGATACATTTTTCGCATGTTTTTGGGAGAATCTTTAAAACCCTATTATTTTCAACGATGATATTTCATAAAATATTTGAGTATTTATAACTTCTCAATTCTGGTAAACCATTTTTTCAATAAATGTTGTGGTTTTAATGTAAATAGCTACTTGAATTCGACGCTGCCCTCTAGGCGCGCGCATACTATTTCCATCTCACGTTCTTCACGCTGAAGCACCTAAAGCCATCCCTTTTTCTCCCACTATTGTGTGGGCGTGGCATCATATATGGCCTTTAAAGTACGTTGTCGCTATACCACTTTGTTGTTTAAACTTGTCAAAGGAGTAGCGAAAGTTAGTAAGAAGTATGTATATAGTTAAGGAAGACTGTGAAGCAAAAAAAAACATACAAAATGCCATAACGTTTTTCTCCCCTTAAACGTTGTCCGATTTTTACGATTTTTGAATATGTTGTAGATATTATGAAAAACAAGGTCTGTACTTTTTCCTTTCCAAGGTTTTTTTATTGAAAAAAAAAACGAAAAACAAAAGCGGAAACGTACAGACCTAGTTTTTCATAATATCTACAACATATTCAAAAATCGTTGAAATCGAATTAGATTTAGGGGTGAGAAATGTTATCGCCCGGAGCTAAATTTGTATCGATTTATTTGACAGCTACGCGATTTAAGCATCGCTTTACAATCCTCTTAAAGTGTGTCGATATTTTGATTACGACGCTGGTGATTTTATTTTGTATAAAAGACGTGTATTAAAGACGAATTAGGGTTTTCTTTAACTGTAATGCTACTTTCCTCGGAACTATGTACTTTTTGTTGTTTATGGTCGTAAAGGAAATGGAAACGGTCGACAATTTCCGAGCGTTTCTATACTTTTTTTTGTTGTCATAGGAATGTAAACATTAATCCACAACACTACCAGTTGCTTAATGGCGTTCTAGTCAAAAACCCGAACTATAAACGACCTTCATCCAGCTGTATTATATATCTATATTATATATTATATATATATATTATATATCTCGAGTGGGTTGTCTATTAAAATTCAGTCCAGAATAATTTTCGTATTTTTTTTTAATCATGAGTGAATATATTTTGTAAATAAAAATTTAATTTTTATTTTGACATAAAGTTTATTCACTAACCAGACCGATGCAAATCACTATTAATATTGATTTACCTGTTCATACTTACCTGCCTGCCTGATTGTGCAAAGTGTGATTACAGAATTATTAACAAGTTTTTGGAGTTGTTGGTAATTCTGTAGTTCGGCCTACCCCGATGAAGGCGTGACGTTATGTATATATGTATGTACCTGTCTAACCAAAAGTCATGACGAAATTGACAACCTAACGTTTGCATATTCTATAGGCTTCATACTTTTGATTGGTAAATGACTTTTGTCTATTAACCGAGGTTCTCTGCCTTTTCGCCGACATATCTTTGACAAATGCATCGTTTCGCCGCAACCTATTAATTTGCCAACCCGCTGTTTTTTATGTAACTACAAATATTTCTGTTTTTTTTATAAAAGTAACATAACCTAACCTATAAAGTTCTACACGATGGTCCTGAAATAAATCCAGGGCTGGAATTCTACAGGGTAATAACGATATCGTATTTGACGTGTTTCCGTATTGTCAACGTTTTGATAACTCTTATGTCATTTACAATAATGGCGACTGTGACATAAACGATTCTTAAACGTGTCAAACACGATATCGTTTTAACGCACCTGAATAGAGGCCCAGAATTATTTACAGTCTCGGAAAAAAACGCGGGTTGTTAAATTATATGTTTGTAAAATAAATAATTTGTGATACATTGATAAGATCTCATTAACAGAAACAGTGATATTGAAAAAAAAAGACATATTCTGGACTGAAACGCATTTAATTTAATATAAAATACTTTTCACCCATTAAACAGATGGGTGAAGGTCTTTATTACTCGGATCCTGTAAACTATTCGGAATGCTATCGCTACAACGCACTGACGGCGTATTTAATAATCACTCGTGTTTCATGTTTTCGAAAACAAAGATGGCCAATATGTATACTAAGGAACGGGTAGTTCTGTATATGCTTGAGAAGACGTCTACGGCCCGTATTATGGTCGCCTTTATCGCCGTGAATAAAGCGTCCGTCGCTCGCGTACTAACATACGTTCAAAGGGTGACAGATGTTTTATCCACCGCGATGTATAACAGCACAAAGTTTATGTAAATAGCTTAATGTATAATATACTAATTCGTAAAGGAAAAAGTGAAAATTATTAGTTAAGCATTTGACATTATCGATTTGTTTAATCGTGATATGTCCGGGAAATCGGAAAAGTAAAGAAAAATCGAAGGATGAAATGTACAGCAAATACACGGCTACACAGCTTGTTGACGGTTTTCAGAATTAAATATACTAATTGGTAAAGAAAAACAAAAGCATTATTACACAAAAAAATGCATTACACACGACCTACTTAAAAAAATGAGATTAGTCAAAACATTTAATTGCTAATAAAACATTTTATTGGCTGTGCAGTTTGTGTGCGCGTGAGCACGAGCTCCGGCTGTGTTCTCATTAAAACCTAATTGAATTGCAGATATGATCGCTTGGCTGGGGGATTTAAGTGCAAGTAACTAGCAATAGTTCTTATTCTTTGAATGTTTTCATGCATTTGGAATCTAGTGGTTGTAGAATCTCCGACTGAAAGTGACGACGATCTGACATTCGTTTTACGTTACGACACCCGATCAATAATGATACCTATATTTGTTTCTAATCCTAACGATTTCTAAAAGAAATCGATTTGTCAAGTAGTTACCTTTGGGAAACTTTCAATTTGAGAGACGCTCGGTCTTGAAGGTACGGTCGGCCTGTAGCTACACAGTTTAGTGCTTTGTCATTTTAAGGTCGTGTTTACTGCTGCACTAAAAGTCGTTAAAGCGACTAAGCGAATATACTTAACACACAAATTACGACAAAGGTTTACTTACCACAACCACCACCACCAGACCACCAGAGGCGACTAAGGGATTAAGGGCTTGTAAGTACTTTTAGGCGATTGCAACCTGTCACTAATACACTGGTAAATCTTAGCCTACTTGTGCAAAATGTGGTTACAGAAATATCAATAAGTCTCTTTAGAATTTTTGCTATTCCTGTAGCTCTGCCTTCCCCACTCTGGGAATGAAGGCGTGATGTTATGTGTGTATGTGTGTCATACTCCGCAAAAAACACTGTAACTCTGTCGCGCCATTTTTATGTGAAGTAACACTAACAAACGGACACAAAGTCAATTTAATACTTAGTTATTTATTAGGTAGGTAATTCGGGTAATTTAAATAAACAGGCATTTAAGTTTTTTTTGTAATTTGCGGATTTCTTACAATCAATAACGGATTTATTGACGTAACCATATTTAGCCCATATCAACATTTAATTTCGTGTAATCTTTCCAGACCTGGTCTTTGACTGACGCGCAAAGGTTTGCCAGTGAAAGATGGAGTGCAGCATTCTCCGTGTTCAGCTTTAAGACCGGATTCGGAATACTGCGCTGCGTTCTCAGACAGAAATAATGGCCACGGTGCTCGAATGCAGCCTAATTGTTGGACCAGTAGAGCCACAGACTGGCTCCCGGAAAATGCTAAGAGAAAGGGTGGCCGCCCCAGAGTGGATGGAGTGATGATTTGGGATCATGGGACAAGAACTAGACGAAAACCGTTCAAGATCGGATAGAGTGAAATGGAATGGAGATGGGGTCATAATAATAATGATCTTTTATTTGTATCATCCAGTATTCATTCGTTCCTTAATGACGGTGTTTCTAAAATGTCTCTAAATAGCGCGGTTCGGCTCTATAGTCGATTACATACTTGCAATGTGCAACGTTACCTCGTGACCGCGTTACCACCAAGATAATAACTAATTAAGAACGATCATAAACTAACATCTGCCTGACCCGAATTACCAACTAACAAACATACTAAAATTGCAATTAAGTTTGACGTATTTGATTTGGGTTCCGTACCCAAGGGTATTACTAAGGCTATACGGTGTTTGTTCGTCTGACGATCCTACCTTTCAAGAGCTTTGCAGAATGTGTGTTTCCTAACAAATAACGGAAATAATCAAATGAGGTGTCCCGAAAAAACTTTTTTTTTACGTTGTTCTATCGTCAAAACAGCGTCAGTGTGATTATAGTGTAAAAACCGGCGTCATACTGTACGGAACCCTCGGTGCGCAGGTAAGACTTGCACTTGACTGGTTTCATTGATTACTTGTACGTTGAAATTTATTGTTATTGATTTCTTTGTGGCGCTTACGTCACAGTGTTACGACACACTCAGTTTGAACTAGGTAGGTCTTCTTAAATATATTAATACTGTTGTAACATATTATTTTAAGTTGTGTAACGTTTTGTTGCCAGAAAGCAATTAGATACTTAGGCAACATTAATTATAATAGTTTTTTTAGATAATTATTGCTGTTTTACTTTTGTAGATTAATTTAAGTTGAGGTTATTTAAATTGCGTACCCGCTTTTTCCTAAACCAACCATGCCGTAGGCGCTGCTGGAGGGCATACGAAATAACACGTAAATATTTAAATCGAGGAAAAATCAAACGGTTCCCGAGAGAAAAGCGACTTTAACACAACTCCTTGAAGTTTGAGATAACCACTAGATAACCTCTATACAGGGTAATTTTTTAATAGGTGCACAAATGTTATTATTTTCTTCGCTATTGTTAATCAATAACCCATGTTGTGTTATTTTTACTCTAGCTTAAAAAATATTAGAGATATTCCCGATTCAATAATTCCACTAACTTAACGATATTCGTGGTCCTCTAATGCAGGGGTGCGAGGAGAGGGGAGTGTTGTTAAGTAAGTTAATAATTGAAATTTCAAATTTAGAACATCAGTAGGAGAGGGGCTTGTTGTCTGATAAAAGTGATAAGCTGTACATGAAATTTCAAATTTTGAATATCAATACAGTGTATCGCATACCTACAGCTTGACAACCCATGTCATCATTTCTAGTGTGACTTTGTGTCCACACGAGAAGGTAAAAGAGAGATAATTTGCAACAATTTTTTTTTTTTTTTGATCTCCTTTTATTGGCGTAAGTAATATATTATATTAACGATACAAAATCATATGTTAAAATTTGTGCACTGAAAAAAAAATCCCTGTATAACCGAATGTTTAGTCTTAGTTTTATAGCCATTATAGGAAAACTTTGCTAGTCGGGCAATATATCAAAACTGTTGAGGTTCGCTTATTCAACACGAAAGCACTCATAAACCTTCGAAACCTTCGAAACCTTTTTATTTAAAATCAAACCTGTGGGCGGCGCAAACTAAACCAAAACAAATTACCTTTCAACACCATACAAACAAACGATCACATATCAATAAGCGTTGCTATCTAGTTACGATTAAACCCATACATCACCGCCAATTCGATAAAGGTTACATAACCACAAATTGGGCAACGTCGGAAGTCGGAACGAGTTCGTCTTTGATTTTACTTTTAAAAGTTTCAAATGTCATAACCGCAATCAAAACATGCTGAATCATATTCGATGTGACATCTTTGACAGCTGATTGCGGTTTTTTTTTGTCAAAAGCGAAAGAGCACAGGTCACCTGACGGTGAGTGGTTAACTGCATTTTTTTAGGATTTTAACTGGACAAACAATCAGTGTATCTAATACACTGAATGTTTGTCCAGTTAAATCTTTTCGGTCTACTATGCAGTTCCCTCTTCTTGATTTTTATCCAAGCAAATAATTGAAACGAAGTGTCCCATGACATTTTTCTGACCGTTTCGCGTAATAGTCTTTTTTGGGAATCCATTGCAACACATTTTTATGGGCTCGCTGTCCGGTTAGATCTATCTGATGGTGACTGTACCATTAAACGAGCAAGATTTGTATACATACAAACAATCAAAAGCAAGCACAATCTAAGTTCTTGTTTAAGCGCATGGTCCGCAAGCACTTTCTTAATAACCTTAACAATTAGTTTCTGCGTTGTGTTCAAATGGTGGGTATGTATGTATAATGGTGGGTATTATGTTTGTATTATACTTATTTATCTATGTATTTGAATTTTATTATTATTGCATGTACTATTTATTGTGTCAGTAAGAGTATTTGTTTTCGTATTTATTATTAGTGTAATTGTCACAAAAAAAATATTTTGGTTGTATCCTCCCCAGCACCAACCTTATTTTGTTTCTGTTTGGTCCATTGGTTGACTGGTAGAGAATGCCTTTAGGCATTAAGTCCGCCATTTGTACCTACTTTGTGTATTGTGCAATAAAGTTTAAATAAATAAATAAATAATATGTATTTGTAATCACGTTCTCGAAAACGGCCTTAACGATTTTGATGAAATTTGCGTGTTCCGTGTCAATAAATCGATTTCTCAAGTTGTCGTCTTGTTGTTGTCGCTCGGTCTCCGAGGTACGAGGTACTAGTTTCTGTCATAAATTACATTTTTGGGACAATCGTTTAAAGCCGAATGTACTTTTTTTTGAAAGTCATTGACTGTTTATCAAGACTAAACTACTAAGTCCGAACTCGGTGGGTCAACGTTAAGCATCGCGGAGATTCTGTCACCACCACTCTATCATCCAACGAGCTCGATGACGTCATATTATTGTATTGTCATCGAAGATACGTAAGTATACGAAATTACTGCTCAATCGGTCACCGAGAAGTGATTGAAATCTTCCTTGCAAGATTTAGCTCGAACATACATACATAGGTACATTACTAGGTAATAAAAATAAAAGGCGACGTTTTGTATGAGACCTCTTAATGCATCTTGTTAGTTTTTCTATCTGGTTTATTTATTCTGTGGCGTCACGTGCATCTGACAAAACTCTTGTGTAAACTTAACCACAAGTCCATCACATCTTCATGCATAATCCGTTTGGATCCAATTCACACATAACTTTTGATATGATTGAGTTTTTTGTTAGAAACAGATAACAAGATTAGGTACTTAAAAAAATAATGAACAGCTGTTGTAAAGTTTCTTGCTATTTGTTATTGAATCTGAATGGATGTTACAGACGGAGCACGTGTTTCGGTATTCATAACTGCGTATCGCAAACTTCAAGACGTTCTTTAATTAATTAATTTGAAATCCCATACTTGTCAACTATTTCTTTTCCGCGTCTTCGCTTACGTGATTTTCTCGCTGTAAAGGTAGGTTATGCTTGTCGAGAATAGTGTAGCTTGTGTAAATAAACTGATTTAGAAAATGAATATTAGACCGTTAGATTCAGATTTTAACTCCTTAATTAACTCAGTATTAATTACCTACCGTGTGGTTGCCGGGTTAGAATAGTGCCACTCCATATCTTCCCGTGGATGTCGTAAGAGGCGACTAAGGGAATAAGCACTTGTAGTACTGTTAGGCGATGGGCTTGCAACCCGTCACTAATACACTAGAAAACATCTTAGCCTGTTTGTGCAAAATGTGGTTACAGAAATACCAACAAGTCTTTTTAGAGTTGCTGGTAATTCTATAGCTCTGCCTACCCCACTCTGGGAAAGAAGGCGTGGTCGTATGTATGTATGTATGTATTAATTAAAAACAAAAGTATTTTACTAAAATCTAAATACTAACATAAAATAGATTACCTTATTCTAAATAATTATGATATATAATATCATATCTCCTTAATTAAAATTATGAACAATATTTCATAATAATGTTGTACCTGGGCGACCGATATGTAGTACTCGGGTGAAAGTAGACGACACTATGAAATGACAATCGCATTTTCCTGACTATGACGACTTGGCAGATCGATTTTTTGACCCGACAAACCCCTATTCCGTATACGAGAACGTTATTCTTATCTTATCTTAGCTTGCTGGGTCTTTACGGATACATTTAGACCCTATGGGATCTTGTGTGCAATGACCCCTCTGTTTATTCAGCTCTGCTGCCTTGCTGCCTCCACTCCTTAAAGCGGATAATGGAGTGCAATGGCAGGGCCTTGAAATCTTATGGTTCTGGGTAGCCACAACCAAGGATTATCATTCTTACTCCGGCGAGGGCATCACATTCACACAGTAAGTTTCATCATAATCTTTAGAGCCGTTTTCGAGAACGTGTCCAATATTGCTTGTTTAATAGTATAGGATAAGTAAAATCCAGCCAAGTGTGACTCGTGTCACCTCGCACACGAAGGGTTCCGCACCGTCGTTTTATGGGAAAATTGGGATCCTCTTTAGTTTTTCAATAAGTTTTATTTTTAATATATGTTATAATGACACCGTGTAACCCTGTTGAAAATTAAATTATCTAGCTATTACGATTCATGCGATACAGCCAGCTAAAAGACAGACAGACAGACGGACGGACAACGGAGGCTAAGAAATAGGGTCCCTTGGCACCCTTTGGGTACTGAACCCTATAAAGTATTTATTTTTTATTTTTTTTTATATTAAGGAGAAGGCACACGAGCACATAGGCCACCTGATGGTTAGTGGAATCTGAGACCCGTAGACATTTGAATTCTCAAGACTATAATCCTAAGACCTCAAGTACGATGCCAACCCTGAGGACTAAGATGGAATGCCTCTATGCTAGTAATTTCACCGGTTGTCTTATCCCCAATGAAGTTCAATATGAGGTAATTTAACGGATGGCACAAATTTCTGTATTTATAAGCGTATTTAAAATAAAACGGTGCAAAGCAAATCAAATACCAATTTAACACTAAATTGTAATTAGAATTAGTAGCATTTGTTGCGTTGGTGGTTGATGTTTTGATACTCGTGTACTAAATGTCTGGTAAATTGTATAATAGCCGTGTAATGTAGCAAATCGACTGTGAAGGCATTTCGCTTTTAAACCATTTAATCGTTTAAGCCTTCTTGTAACACAAATAGCATACTAAATAAATAAAGAAATGATTTAGATTAGTTTTCTAGGTATCTGTGTATACGACTTTTAGGCGGACGGAGTCGCGGCCAAATGAAAGTTGTATACGGCAACGACGAGAACCGTGTCTGATCAAGAACTGGGTTCGAGTATGGGGTGAAAAACAATCACACTGTACGGAAAAACATAAAACACGTTGTAAGGTATCAGCAGAGCAGTCTGTTTATATGGCTAATGTTTTGAAGTTTACGTAAGCAAACAACGGTACAATTAGTTCTTAGTAATAAAACAGACAGTTCCTAAGAAAATATTCATTCACTTGTAAGTTCATATAATATACAGAAATTGAAAACTCCTAAAGTTCAGTCGCAGGAAGACCGTTAAATTCGTGTATAAAGCGCTCCAGGGCAGAGGTACGTTCAGCGTTTGGTTTCCATGTGTTTATGTCCTCGTTGAAGCTTTGCCAGGTCAGTCAAAAAGCCGGATTTTAACATAATTTAGCCGTTCACTAGGGTGATAATGCCGAACTTTTCGATAACATGCCAGACACATTAAATAACTAAGACTTCGTAGCTTAAATTAAAACCATATTGTGACTCATGAGTGTAACTCAGGCGGGTATTTCAATATCCGGGTCTGGCAACACTACCATAATGTAGTTGAGATGTACGCACCTGTTCGGCCTGCTGCGCGTAGTCGGCGATGAGCGCGTGGGCGTGCGCGGCGAGCGGCGCGTGCAGCGTGAGCGGCGGCTCGCGCGCCGGCGACAGCTGCAGCGAGTGCGGCGCCGGCGCCGCCGCCCGCAGCCCCGCCAGCGGCAGCGAGCGCCGCACCGACAAGCCCGTCGGCCCTGACCAACAAACGATACGTTCGTTCATACTCCGTTCCCTTAGATAGTGTCGCTACACCCGCACGCACTTGTGGTTATTGTAATATAATACAAATTTAATTCGATGTAAACTGCCAAATTCACTTGAGGGTACACCGCTCGCATTCTAAGTTTATGCGGCGGCATCCTCTGACAAAAGGCGGCACTTGCCAAGGCGGCGCGATACAAAGGCAACAGCACTATCTAAGCGAGTGCACTATACTGACCAGTTGGATCACTACCTACTTAAAAAAGGTGCAAATATTGAAGTAACATAGGTTTTTACCACCCTTGCAAAAAATATATCAATGTACAAAATACTTCCATTGACCCCTTTAAAAACTACTTGCTCTTCAACCAAGGTAAACTAGAAGAACCAGCTTCAAGCCAACTCGATTATACCGTCTCTTGGCCTCCCTTCCTCATACAGGCAATAGTTTCCTAAGGACTTTTCTCATTTCTAGCAGACATATCCCTAATCCCCTGCCATTTCTGCTCCTTGTGGTTGACTCACCTTTGACTCCTATCGTGACGGCGTTATGCGACACCGCTAATACAGCATTCTCGCCGGGCGGCACCCTGGCAGAGAACAGCCTCGCGAAGTAAAAAGGCCAACTCCTAGCCAGCTCGATGAGCTGCCTCTTGGCCTGCCGCGCCGGGGTGGGCCCCGCGCCGCGGAGCCAGGCTGCGCCGGCGCGCCGCTCCGAGGCGCCCAGGCGGAGCGAGGACGCGGTGGATGTGACGTCGCTTACTATCTGTTGGGGAAATACAATCTTCATTACTCTCCTAGAGATTTGGACGCGGAGTCGGTGAAATTGTTACGGCGATCCATGGTGAAACAGTAGACATTTACAGGCTGAGAGCTAGCACAAGTTATCCGCGACTTGTTTGTCGCTCGGATCCCCCTTTCTATCGTTTTTTTTTATGTTAAGGAGAAGGCACACGAGCGCTCAGGCCACCTGTTGGTAAGTGGAATCTGAGACCCATAGACATTTGAATTCTCAAGACTATAATCCTAACATCTCAAATGCGTTGCCAACCCTGAGGACTAAGATGGAATGCCTCTATGCTAGTAATTTCTAATTTCTTTCAAAATATAACTTGTGCTAGTCGTACTGGTGGGATACTGAAATGTGAAAAGCTAAGGTTGAAAATTTGATACAGAATAAGCTCAATTTAAAAATAATTATGTCACAAAGCAGTTCGATGCCAACTCGGCACGTGCGTAACTTGAGATTTTGACCTGCCTTCACGCTACATTAAGACTTTTCATTTTAGTCGGTCCAAAACTTAAATAGTTGAGCCACCAATCATCATCAGTGATCGGATCTAGGTTGCAATTTGGGTTGAACGACCTCAAACGTTATGTTTAACATGGATGTGACAAGGGGTTTCCCGGGACTTTTGGAAATGGGTAATAACTTTTATTGAGGGTTAAAATAAATAAACAAAATGAAGGAAAATGTTCGCCATCTATAATAGGTAATTTATTTCACATATACTTTTAAAGAATGTTTTAGATATAAAAGAAACTCTAAAGCAGAAATGTGATTGCATTTAATATACGAGTTATGTACTACCTACTTTCTGAAACTAAGTTTAAAAATAAAAATCTTACTGGTAATAGCATTATCACTACATAGTATAAAACAAAGTCGCTCCCCGCCGTCTGTCCCTATGTATGCTTAGATCTTGAAAACTACGCAACGGATTTTGATGCGGTTTTTTTTAATACATAGAGTGATTCATGAGGAAGGTTTATATATATAATACTTTAACCCGGAGCGAAGCGAGGGCGGGTCGCTAGTATATAATACAAAACAATAGCATACTAATTATATCAGTTACGTAATAAAAAATAATACCTAGATAAAAGTGGAAAAAGACCTTTCGCCTTCGAAAGACTCGCGGGATTGTAAGTCATATTCATATCCTTGTTAAAATAACGGACCTAATCTCCGGGAAATTGCATCGTAGATCCGATCACTGATCATCATAGAACCCTATCCGGCAGGATCCTAAAGAAAAGATCAGATAAGTAGTTGTCAAAATGGCAGCGTCAATTCACAAGATAGAAATCACGGTAAAGTTTATATTGGCGTTCTGCGACAAGATAAGTCGAATATTTTCTTCCCATACAATGAAATCCTTACATGAATCGAGTTGATCTTCATAAAGATATTTTTTTTAAATAAGTAGATAAATATGTGTATACCCAAGAAAAAAAATACAATATTTAATGATCAACTCACACTTGAGCAAAAAATAGAAGATGCCAAAATTGATCAAACAAATAAATACGTGGTATCGGATTTCTCCATACTGTCCCAGTAAAATAAACTCCGTTTCGTGGCTTAATTACAAGGTGACTACATGAATGTACCTGCGCGTAGATCAGGTCGAGCACCGCAGGGTCGCTGTAGGTCTCGAGCGGCGAGAACACCTCCTTGCGCACGCGCAGCTTCCACGGCACGCGCGCGTACGTCAGGAACGAGCGGTCGGGCGGGAGCAGCGCCGCCGGCGCCGGCACGTCGCCTGCGGAGGGGGACAGACGTGTAATTGTAAATAGGTCCGAAGCTAGACTGCGAATGCGTCAATCATGAGGACCAAGATGGAGTCTCTTTCTTTCCTAATCATGCTACCTGATATAAAATATTTTTAACCCCATAAAAGTGATATTTTCTACCACTGAAGTAGATCAAAAATGATATTTTTGACTGCAATTGTATTGTGTATAGCGGATCACTTACGTTCGATATGCTCCGTCCGGTCCGTGACGTGCGTCGACACAGAGTGCCTCCGCTCCGCTTCCATCTTGCGATCTCTCTCCTTCTGCGCCATGTGCGTCTTGAACGTCGCCCGCTTCGACGTGTCCGTGTTGTCGTTGAACCCGGCGTCCGAGCGAGGGCTGTCCCTCGCGCGACCCACCAACATATCCCGCGAGTTCTTCCTCCCATCAAACCTTTCGAAGTCGTCGGAATACGGCGACCTTTTACGCTCGAAATCATCACCATTCTCTTTCCGCCGTTCAGCTCTCTGCGGATGTATCTCGTAGATCTCTGAGGCGTCTCGTCCGGAGAAATTGTCCCGTATTTCGTGCATGTCGCGCATGTCGCGACGGTCGTGCGCGTCCAAACCGGACTCGGAGTCCCACTCGTCTCGCTGTTGTCGCTCGTCGTTGAAGCTTCTCCCGTCCGATTCGTCGCCCCAGTCGTCGCGACCGCGATCCTCGCGACGATCAGCCGTTAGGAATCTAGTCGCTAAGTCATCTCGCGCTGAATCTGGTTCATCCCGTCTTCGCGAGTTCCAGTTGGCTAGGAACGCGTGGCGATCGTCCGCTTCTCTGTTCTGATGGACTCCGAACGTGTCCCGATCGCGGCGGAGTTGGGCGAAGGAGGACGACTCAGGGATCGGCGGCGGGGGAGCCGGCCGATCAGGGGGGGGTCGGGGGGGGACTTGGGGGGGAGGGGGGCGCCGGGCCTGGTGGGGCGGGAGGGAGCGGGGGAGGGGGCGCGTCCCATCGAGGACCACCACCTAATTGTCGTTCTAACATCAGTTTCCTAGTGTCTTCTAATTTGTTGACCGTCCGCGGAGTCTCAGCGGCTGACGAGGTGCTCCGGACGGAATGGTTGGCCGTCACGCGCTCGAGTCGCTGCCTCATCTCAGAGCTGAGCTTGAGTTTCCCGACGCTGCCGGGCGAGGGCCGCTGCGCGCCGATCTCGAAACTCCTGCGCGCCGTGCGCTGGGAAGGCGGCTCGCGGCTCGGTGAGATAGGCCTGTCTACTTCGAATTCCTCCCACTCCATGCTCGGAGACGCTTCCGATCGCGACCGACCACGAGGTTCCGCGCCGTGTTCCACCCCGTTGCTTTGTGATTGGGGAGTGTGTCTTCGCTGGATCTGCCTTAGTTTGAACTTGGTAAAGTCTTGGTTAATATCTTGGCCGTTGGCGTCTTTGGGAGGAGGCCACCGCCACTTGCCGATGCGGACGGTCTTGGCGCGGCCGTAGGGGTCCATGAACCCGCGCACCTCCGAGGGGTCCGTGGCGTGCAGCGGCGGCGGCATGGGCGGCGGCGGCGGCGGCGGCGCGCCCCCCGACTCCGAGGACTCGCGCCGACTCTTGCTCGCCGACAGCCGAGGGGGGGAGTGGACTTGCGCATGGACGACAGTCGAAGCCCGCACCGGGGACGTCGGCTCAGATTCCGAAGGTTCCACTACTTGCCCCGCAAGTAACGTTTGTAAA